>JBAMHV010000015.1:6853073-6887735 GCA_037177535.1 Pseudomugil gertrudae
TCACCTGATATCAGTTGGCTCCAGCCCCCCTGCGACCCCATTCAGGGAATAACCAGTAGATAATGGATGGATGGATGGCACTGGGGAAGTCTTGATGTGGTAGACAGAAAAATGTTTGACTATTTTCTTGATAATAAAGAGTAATGAACCAGGCTGGAGTAAAGGTTGATTGTACAGGAAAGTAGCCTGAACAAATGGGAAGCTGCATAAGATTTTTATTGACTTTAGAGATACAATTTAAATACATACAGTTTAATGGAAAACTGTTAAAAAGACAAATGACATGCACCTCTTTGCACCTATTACTGCCCATTAGTACCATCATACACCATCTAACTACCATCAATTTTAAATAGTTGACTGAACTCATGTTAAAGAGCAGTGAGCATCTAAAGATGGAGGAAACCTTTGACCTTGCAATAATTTATCAAACCAGGTGCTTGATGAATGCAGGTGGAAAAAAGCCAGTAAGTGCCACATTAAATAATTTTTCTTTTTATTAATGTACTTGTCCAATGACATAAGGAAATAATACATTATGAATGTTAGAAAGGCGGGACTTCATTATGACAGGGCAGGCACACCATGCAGCCAATCACATGCGAGCAAAGACTAATGTCATATATTGTGTGACAGAAGACGGGAGGTAGTATAGGGATATGGGTTGGGTACACAAAGTGACCCACAGAGACGTGGTTTTAATTACAGGAGAATTGGAAGAAAGTGGAAATATTAGTGTTTCTAAAGTCCTTACCTATTTTAATCTGTTTATTGTGGATGTTTTGTTTCTGAGCCCACTTGGTCATTAAAAGGTTGGATAAGAACATTTAATAGTAACAATTTTTTGCACAAACAAATCCATAAATTTAAACCTTCATTTTTATTTGTGTTTAGTTAGTCTTTGTGTCTTGCTTTTGTAAAAAAAAAAAAGGAAATATTATATATATTATGCTTTATAATCATGTTTTCCTTCAAAGGACAGAATATACCTGCTGAGATTCCATGGACCCACCTTATTCTTGTACATGTATAAAAGAGCATTTCTGTAATTTCCTTTTACCTTTTTGAAGTTCAGTCCTGTAGCCCATGAGCATTTGTTCGGGTTAGGAACATCCCTCCACACAAACCTTTTGATCCTGTAAATTCAATATTGCAGATGTTAAGATGAAGCATACCATCGGAACAATCGTACTCCTTTCTCTTGTATCATCCTTCCACCTCCTAGTAACCAAGCTAAAGCGTGAGTTACAGCCCTTATTAAGTGTCACTCCTGAAATGTTTCATTATCAGTGTCACTCTGCTCTCGATTCAACAGCAACCTAGAAATTACATCCATGTATCACTCCTTGCAGGTGTGTGTATAAAACAGTCTCATTCATTTTAGTGTAATTAATGTCCAACCTATTAGCCTGTTTGTGCCCAACAATTAACACGAGACACAACAGTAAACACAGGGCTAAAAGTCTTATTCAAATAGCACAAGCTCTTACTGTTTTTGGGAAATACACAGGGTAACCAACAGGAAGATGCAAAGGAACGAGATCAACATCAGCATCCCATAAGCTGTAGGCTGTCCTCTGGATGCTGAAATAAATACACAAAAAACATAAATAATACAATAAAAGACATTAATGTTGCATGTAATATTGATAAAAATCTGTAAAGTTAGCACACCTGAAGTAATTACTGGCTCCCCTTCCCCATCAGAAAACACAGGGTATAAATGGAAGTTGTACTCCTCAAACAAAAAAACTCCTGATATGAAGCATAAAAATTGGTATGGATCAGTTTCATGACAGCGCTTTCAGAGAAATAAAAAGCATCAAAGAGGACTTTACTTTGTACATAGACGGGGAAATCGGTGTAGGGAAGTCTGACCCATGAATCTGGACTCCAGTCATAGTCCTTGAAATGCGCCTGCCTTCGTGGGAACCACTGAACCACCATGAACTGAGGCACAGAACTGTGGTCCAACAAGCTCCATGACAGAGACACACAAGTGCTGTTTATAAGTAACACATGAAATGATTTCACACAGCGACCTGCGATGCAGAAGAGCATAAGAAGGACAATGCGGTTAGATAACCGCCGCAGCTGGTTCACATGTCGCAAGAGAAATCCAGGATTTGGTCACTTTACAAATCAGAAATTTGCCCCCTTTTATACTGCACGTAACATAACATAACCTCCTTGGCAAAGGTAAATATCATTTTTATCTTCTTTCCAGTATGATCTGCTGAACATCCTGGAAATGTTCAGTGTATCCATATTTCTCAGAAATTCATGTAAGTACCTTGTTATTTTCTTTTTTTAGTAAATGTGCTCTTGTGTCTGTGCATGTGAACCTGACCATGAGTCTGTAAGTGATGATTAATGTTTCACAAAGTAAACGACTGCATAAGTGATTATTTTTCAGCAAGCAACAAGTTGTTAAACCCAAACAATTGTTTCAAAGACAAATCTTACAGTTGCAGATATGCAAGTCTGTTTAATAGTGGCAAATACTGTAACTGGCTGTAAAGGCAGAGATATGTGTAAAACGATTGCAGAAACTACTCAAATTGCGTTAAGAGGTGTCCAAAGCATAATTATATAATGTAGAAGAGAGACAGATGAAGTGATGCAACCATCACGCCTTGTCTACTATACAGCCTGAGAGGGCAGTGCTAAGGTCAGGGGTCGCTGCAGCTGGTCAGATCTAGGTTCAGCAATATTATGTGTACAAACAATGAGGTCAGCTGACAACCTGAACATACTGAAAGGGCAGGTTATTCTATCAATGATTTTTTTTCTTCGAACTTTTTGTATTTGATCATAAATTCTCACATTCACAATGAGTTCTGTAGTTTGATGCAACCATACTGATGTAATAACTATTCAGAATGTCTTCATGGAAAAGTCTACACCACTGTGAGGATGGCTGATTCTGATGAAGTATTATGTTTAAAGCAGATTATGTTCCCACTGAAACTGTTCAAACCCCTGTAAGACTCCTCACATTTAGGTTGTTTATCCAGCTTCATGTTTATGTTGTTGACGGAGCTCCCCAGACTGTTGAATGCCTCCACAGTCACAGTGTGGTGCTCCTGATTCCAGCCGAAGCTGTAGGGAGACAGCTGACTTATCTTTTCTCTTCGCACGGATCCATTTGAATACTGATGCTGAACAATAAATCCGTCCACACAGTAAGAGTTCCAAGACACTGGGAATGACTTGGATGACTGGAAAGACAAAGCCTTTTATTTATTGCTTGAACAGCAGAGGACAACTGAAAATGTAGTCATTTGAAAACAATGTAACTTTAAAGCTCATCTACTTTAAACAGAGCAAAGTATATCTGGCCAGCTGGGCTTGTTGTGGCTGATTACAGTGACTTATCACACTACACCTATTCAGTGTTTCTCACTTATACTAATTTTACTCTGCACCCTTTATTTATTTTTATCAATCTATAATTTGTACCCAAGTCCAAAAAAATAGCACACAGCTTTGAAAATCCCTGAATAATCTTTGATATTAAGCCAGTTTGTCTACCTCAAACAGCAAAGTGATGTTAGAGTGGATTCTGTCTGCGGCATCTTGGCGAATCCTCCAGAAACCAGGTCCACGTTCAGGAACTGAGGAGGAAACGGATCATTTTCAGCTTTTACTCCTCAGACAACTTGCAGTAAAAGCACATTGAGCTAAAGTCCCACATTATAATGTGGCACCTAAATCCAGCTACATTTGTCAGTTATCATTATCTGCTTTCATAAGTGGAGATCAGAGGATTTTTCTTTTTTTACCTCTGTTGTTTTCAGGTCTGGACTTAGCAGAATCACTCCAGTCACTCCAGTAGCCTTTCCCACTTTTAAGCATGCAGCGTACTTGAACTATGTACACTTTACACATGTCTGGTATGACAACCTCTGCCAAATGAGCCTTCAATGGACCCTGGACCTGCAAAAATGACATTCTTTGAGACCATAATAGAGAATGAGAGACATTACTAATGGAAATTAGTAATAACAGCACATGGGATTTATTATTATATTAAGATGGAACATACTTAATACTTAGGCTCACACTTGAACACTTTTTAGGACGTTGCTTATAAAATGTAATAAAATGAGTATTTCTCTTCAACAAGAAGATGTAATTAAATATTCCTGGAATCATAATAAGGGAAATGTCAGTGAGATTTGTTATGATGTGTAATGGCAAAGAAAAAAAGAAGATGGCACATAGCATAAATGAAAAAGGCTCATCTAACTAAACACAAACACTTTCAGGATGAATATAACTGGAGATTTATGCAACTGCAGCTCTAAACCTCCATGAAATCATAGTACAATATCAATATTTATACAAAAGGTCTGAATAACTCTGATAAAGTGAAGCACAATAAATTAGAGAAGTTTTAGTACAAAAAGTTAAGATGATGCCCTAAAACGGTCTGTTTGGCATACTTTTGATACTATGTATTCTCACTGTTCCTCAAAGGGGAACTTCTGGTTTTTAAAGGTTAAACCTGTTTTTATCAGTGATGTTTTTAAGATGAGGTGGGTAAAGTTAATCACTTGAGTGTTTTGTCTAATTTCAACTTGCAATATATGTGCTATACCTTGAAACTTTTAATAAAATTTTTACTTTGCTGATAGCATCAAAACTAATCTCACTCTTAGTTTTATACATTTAGTTCACTTAACTAAAAAAACAAAGCACTAAATAAGACTCTGCCAGTACTCTGATGTTTTACATGCCGATAAGGAAGTGTGACTCCTAACTGGCATACCTAAATTGTCAGTGAGAGGTGAAACATTTTAGTTGCATTAAATTGAATCTTGATCCTGGGTAAACAATAATAGAAAAAATAATGTCCCACAGTCTACATTAAAGCATGATATGGACATTTTATTAAGACCTCAGGGGATTGTGTCAGTTTATGGGAAAAAAATAATTAAATTTATATTTTATGTCCTGTAAGAAAATTGTTTCTCTAAAAAAAAAAGAAACCTTTTAGGTAATATAACTTTCAAGTCGTGTTTTCAGAATCAAGCAGCCATAAATGGACCTCCCCCCATTTTCCCCATTTCTGAAATATTTCCATTAAAGTTCTAGAAATGCAACAAATCATTTTAATTATTTATTCTGATTACTTTTAATCCCTCCCCACCAGAATTTCAGTAAACACCACTGATAGTTAGTCAGTGTAGAACATTCACCTTCCACTTCTCTGTATCCGTGGATCTGAAGCGGTATTGGAATTGGAGGCTCTGAACAGGCAGTTTCGGTCGCACCCAAGTTACTTTCAGGACTCCACTGCTCTTGCTCATCGCTATCACATTTGTTGGTTGGTGAGGTTTCACTGCAATGGGGACAAAGAAAAACACAGGTTTTTAGTTTGTTTTATTCAATTTAAATCTAATATATAATACTGAACTCAAAATGAAATTCTTTCATTGCAGCATCACAGATAACAAGAGTTTTGTTAAACATATATTTAGGTTTTGAAAATTTGTTGTTTGTATCTTACACACCAGAATCTAAAGGTGATATGTAGATGGGCTTGGACTGGATGGTACACTCGGTGGAGTTACTACCCTTCCCACACAGCCCCATCCATAATTTGTAGCAGTCCCTTCCTTCCAGAGGACTAATGGTGCAGAACTTGTCTGATGATTTAACTGCCTTGCAAGAAGAGCTTTTCTTCAAAACTTCCTTGCCAGAATTTTCCTTCTCCTTCATCACATCACATGTTAAACTGGCCCACCTACAAGAAAACCAATATAAAGAAAAGAGAGGTCATGTTTATTTTCAAGTCACTCGTACATCCTTTTTCTCCATTTAAAACAATGTGACTAAACCAACTGTTGCCAGAACAGCACATTTTTCAGGAAAGGTTTTGAGGGGTTTTTTTTCACCCAAAAATAGAAATATTATCCATCCATCTATTTTCTACTGCGTCTCCCTGAACGGGGTCGCTTGGGGCTGGAGCCAATCTCAGCTGACTTCAGGCGGGAGGTACAGGCCAGTCTATAAAAATACTATTCTTTCTTTTTAGTGGGCAAAACTTCGAAGCCTGTCTGTGAGGTGCCCTTCAAAATAAAGCTAATTTTTCAGGCAAGCATGGAGAACTATCAGGTGTCACAATAACTTAACATGCTCGTCAAGAGTGAGATTTATCTGCGACATTGTGTCATTCTGTCAGCATTTAGTTTCATTAGTTTATCTCTTGTTCTAAAAATGAGGATACTTGCTAGTCTCAGGGTTTTTTGTGCAGTCTTCTGTCATGGTTTCCTGTTTTATTTTGTAGTTTTTCCTGTTTTGCTCCCTTATGTATTTCCTGTCTATCTTAAATTTCTGTTCATTAGTTTACTTGGTTTCATTTGGATCATGCATTTCACATGGGCCTTGTTTTCCCTCTGTGTATTTATACTTGTTTCTCAGTTTCACTTTCCAGTTCATTGCTTAAGTTTTAGTTCAGGGATTTCCAGGTTTCCAACACACTAAATGGCCTAAATGTTTGCAATAACAATGTTATTGTCTGTTTACATACAGAACCACTAAATTTGGAGTAAAAAATATGAAAATGCAGTCTTACTCATAAAATAATGTAAGTCTATGTCGTTCTTTGTTTGTCCACTTGCATTCCATAGCATCGATGTCACCACTGGTTGTACAGTTTATGTCAATGAAACCCCCTGAAATAGACAAAGAAGCAGCTGAGTGCAGGGACAGAAACATACAAATCACCTGAAGTAGCACTACATCCCATTTTTGTTTTACATTGTTTTCACACTGTCTCTCTGGTTTTTGTAAGTAAAGAAAATGATCAAGAAAAAACAGCCTTTGCCAATTTCATGTTGTTTCTTCCCAAGAAAAGCTCAACTAATTGTTTAAACTTTACACAAATTATGCATCTTTCTTTGAACAAATAATGATGCACAGACACTCACCTTGCACGTAGATCTGACTGTAAGGTATTGAAAAATTCTTTTTGCATTGCAACTTGTCATAGAGCCCAGTCTCAGATGCAGGAAATGATATCTGGCTGACCTGTTTTTGTTTAAAAAATACAATACTCACATTAAATGCAGGTCTCTGAACTTCTCATTTACATAATGCAGTTTTTTCTTACCCACTCATTAACTGGGTGAGACAGACTCTGATCAAGCACTTTGCCATTTAACTTCCACACTGCTGTGCTGGCATTCATCCTGTGGTCATTAAATACACAGTACACAGATACATTCTCTCCTGTTCGTGCCACCACTTGTTCAGGGATGTAACTCACTTCTGCAGGCAGAAAGATGTTTTAAATATTTTTATGACAAGTACCTGTATAAATCCATTACTCATACTGCTCTTTCTCAGGAAAATAATATAATATATTCAGGCTGATTATATATGATTTCACACTATGTAACAAAAATCTCATTTTCCTGTAAAACAATCACTCGTGTCAGTTCATTTACTGTGTTTGGAGGATGATTTCTCAACACTTGCAGAACATTGTGTAATTTATTTCCATTGTACAATTAGTTGCTGATTGGCAAGTTTAAACAAACTCTAAAGTTGAGTAATTATTACTAATCACAAAAAAAGGATCTGGAACATAAAGAAGACCTGAACATTAAAAAATGTTTTATAACTTTAGCAGAACCAAACAGCACAGCCAAAACAGGGGGAAAACTACTTTTTTGTTTTATCTTTCTCCAGGTAAGTATGGAATACTCCTTACCACCCAGGTAGATGAAGTGAGGTTTGCTCCAGTTGCTCCACAGCGAAGGTTCGTCCAGGCGGGAGCAGCGAACCTGTATAGTGTATTTTATATAGGGCTTCAGATGCAGAGAAACCCTGAGCTGATCTGAAACATACACCACCTGGAGACAAAGAAAGGGGAATGAAGACAAATATACACACATGCGCAAACAATTTTTGATGTCAAACAGGTGACTTTCTACCTGTGTGGTTGGATGAGTTGTATTGAAGTAGTATTGGACCTCATATTTCAGTGGAGCAGAGTTAAAGTCAGATGCTGCTTTCCAGTGGACAATGAGTTCTGCCTTATTAGTTTGAAAGTGAGACAGACTGACAGGAGGACTTGGCTTTACTGTGGAAAAAGAAAAGCTCAGAATCAGTATGGTGTCCATGCAATAACTCAAAAAAACTACATTCTGATCCTGCTATCATCAAAGTTACATCACACATTATCATTATTATTATCATTATTTGTATTATTACAGTTACTGTAATAGTAATTTGTTTAATAAAGGTGCAAAAAGGTACAGTTCTGAATGATTATTTAAATTGTTTGTTTTTAATCTAATTATATATGACATGAACATGTCTAACTTGTCTAACTTCCCAGAATCATAAAAACACCTTGACTTATTCACCGTCTTGTATAAACTGAGTTCTTAGCATGAAAAAAGCCTGTTTGTCTTTTTTGAGCATATTTTAGATATTGCTGGTTGTAAATTCCAGTCCTTAAAAGAAATATTTTGTATGATACTTGTATATTATTGTGCCAAGAGTTTTTTCAGGAACAAAAATAACAAGCTAATTGTTAAAAGGCAAAAACAAGTATGTAAAATGATGAAAGCTGTGCCGTCACACTACATTCAATTTTCAAAAGATCAAAACAATACATCTGCAATTAAACATATATACAATCTCGCTAACATATGATCACCACTCAGTGTCTGTTCTGCTTCTGAGGTCTTTCTGAACAAACTGGAAGTAACGTCCTTGTGTAGTGCTGCAGGGATGTTTTTTGTTGCTGAACACACAAACACACACACACACACAAGGCTGTGAACCAGTGGCTCTTGTCTGTATTCCACACATGTCGGCCGCCACAACTGAACAGCAGTCCCTAACCTTATCTGTCTGGATTCATTGCTTTAAGAGTGAATGTTCCAGTAATGGTGAAAATTTCAGCTCTGAGAGGTTCTTCATCATCATCATTATCATCATTATCATCATCATTCAGAACTGAGCAATCTATAGCTCTGAATATTATGAGAAGTTGTTATTTTGGTCTCTTTCTGTTATTATTACATTGTGCTAAAATGTAAAATAGACCTTGTTTTTCTTACGATGCACTTTTAGGGCTTATTACTGTATACTTTCACTTATTCTCACACACTCCATAAACAAATGGACAGACAGATAGCTTGGTTTGCACAAAAAATCAAAACTGTTCAAAAAGAAATGTTTGAAAAAAGACTGGATCATGTTGTTTGCACTGACCAGCTATATTGTAAAGATGTAAGTTGGGCACAACAAAGAAGGACATTTATGTTTATGTTTTTTTTTTGTTGTGTTGTTGATGTTGTAGTATTAGGCTGCTTTATGTGTTTATGCATATTTTTTCCCAAATCCCTCCAACATGAAAAATATATTACCATAAATTAGAGGAGAAACATTTTCCCAAAGAAAAAATAACTTTTTCTTGGGGTTGAAAGAATTGAAGGACTGAAGTTTATTGGCTGTGTTCAAGATTTACTATTATCATTTAAAATTAGGGATAGGCTCCAGCTACCTTCAGCGGAATAAGCAGTACAGATGATGGATGGATGGATGGATGGATGGACGGATATGGATATGGATGTATGGATGGATGGATGGATGGATGGATGGATATGGATATGGATATGGATAAATAAGCATGGATGGATGGATGGATGGATGGATGGATGGATGGATGGATGGATGGATGGATGGATGGATGGATGGACGGACGGTTTAAATTTAATATTTTCTTGATTTTGTGTCTTACCAGATAGGGCAGGAATTCTGAGCAAAACAGACAAAGCCACCACGTTAGAGATATTAACGGTTACCATGGTGACAAAACTTGTTGCAGGGTCAACATTGAGTGAGCACACTATGAAATCCTCCCCTTTACAAACAGGATAAATAGAAGCCAGATCAGACACTTCTGTGTTGTTTTTCTCAAACCTGGAAAAAGATAAAAATGTTTTTATTAGATCATTTTTACAAACCGATTCTGAATTTAAAACATGAAAATGTTTAACATTTGTACAGTGAAGTCATTAATAGATTTACAGTAATTAAACCATTAACATTTTACAAAAATAAATGGAAGTATTTCTGCTTTAAACCATCCTTTTTCCTTGTTAATTGTGTGCCAGATCCGTGCCGTGTCTTTTTGTCCTTGCTATATCATATACCCTTGCTATATCATCAACCCCACAGACGCAGCCGAGAATGACTTGGAAGCATGAAGCACTTATTTTCCCAGAAAAATGAAACCGCATCGTACTTACAGCTGCTGTAAACTGACAGCCAATTGACGAGTGCTGAAGGTTCTTGGATGGTGTGACTGAAGTTCACAAGTCAAAATTTGCCATCTTTCATCAATTCTGCACTGTATGTCCAAACACATGCCTGACAATAAATAACATTAGCATTTTAGTAGACTGTGAACCTTTCCTGAAGTGCTCTGTGAAAACAGCCAGGCTTAAAATTCTGAGAACTTTGCAGCCTCTAATAGGAAACTATTAACATTCATCTGGGAAAAATGAACATCTGAGTGTTATTATTGAATTTGATGCCTGCCTTAACTGACAACACACTAACTCCACAAAAAGCTAAAAATAAGGGAATGCATCCAGTTTAGCAAGACTGCTGTCAGGAGCCACAGTACAAACAAGACCTTTTTTTTACATAAAGTTGGAAGCAATTACACATCACAATATCTCTATGATCGATGTGAACAAACAAATCCTTACACCCCCTGTGTCATGAACTATAACAAAAACATCTGTCATAATGTTGACTGAATGACTCATGTGTATGAGGGACATTATTCAAAAGTACCCTCTCATAGACACGTGTGAAATTAAAGTCATTCACACATCATAGTGAAACCTCTCATACAATATACTGAAAATCTCTCACATAACATACTAAAACCCCCTCATATAACATACTAAAACCCTCTCATACATGCTCTGTGAGGTCACTATAATGTGTAAGTGTTTTTACTATAGTGTATGAGAGGTTTCAGTGCACTGGAATGTAGTGCATAAATATCAATGTAAATGTACTTAAATATAGTGTATGAAGTAGTGTTAGTGCGCTGAATGAGACATAACCAACCTGACCCCAGCAATACAGGATGCTGATTTGAATGAACGGTTTCAGTGTAACGTGCTTTACTTTAAAACCACATTGATCTATCTATGGAGTTAATGGTCTGTTGTTGCTCTGTGAGGTCCTTTTATTATCTCCAGGGTTTTTAAAACAGTTCTTTTTGTAAATAAATACATCTTTAATCACAACCTCTTTGAAACATGAGTTTGTTGTCAAGTCATACCAGATGACTTTTATTGACCCAAGCAGATTAATTGGAAGACATAACATTACACTAAGTAATGCTTGAAGTGATTAATAGAAATGTGTGCAATAGCCCTAATGCATTTTAAAACAAGCAGATTGATATTTAGGATGCAGGCAAATTGGTGTTAGTTCTGTACTGATTAGAGACAACTAGGGAGGGCTGTGATCTACTAATAACTGTTCAACTGTGTGTCCACACTAGATATATTTAAATCAATCCCTACTCCTATACATTTATTATACAACAAGGTCACTGGGAAGCAGCTTCATTGTGTATGAAATGAGCTGTCTGTGAAACTGTGTCTAACTAGAGTAAGGTAAGTTTCAAGTATAGACTCTTACCTTCAGAGAATTTCTTAGACCATGATTCCTTTGTTGAATTCCTGAAATTGCAGTGGGGACTGTGAGGGAGGTTTGTCTCTGCTGCATACGTGGAACCTTGCCCCACACTACCTTCAACAAGAGGTGAGTCACAGCACAGCTCATCCTGCCATGGGAGGTTTAAGGCCGCTGAAATACGAGTGACTTCATCTTTATGCTCCAAACACTGAATGTCTGCTCAAAGAGAAGCAGAAAATGTGTTAAAGCTTAGATCAATGTGCCGGCAGAGGTTAAAAAGAACTCTCGATTCAGATTGTTAAATTTCACTGGTCTGGTTCAAGTAAATGATTGCAGTTCAGTGGTTTTTATGGGGAGCATTTCTTTTCCCAAAAGTGTGTATCAAGATCAAATCCTCTTTCTGGTGTCCATTTAAATCTTCATTTCAATGTAATGCAAAAGCCACGGATCAAAATTAGAGTATTTGTTTATGCATCAGTGATTAAAAATAAAATCCAAAGAAAAATAAAGATTTTAATAATAAAAAACATTCTCCGAACTATTTACTGTGACCTGACAAATGTTGCATCTGCTCAAGACCCATGCTATCTCAGAGAGTTCATCTGAAACATGATTTCTTTGTATGCAAGACGTTATTGGAAAAGGTAAACTCAGAAGTTGTTAGGACTGAGTCATCTGCATGACGAGAAAAAAGAAACATCTTAGAAACAAAAGAAGATAAAAAAACCTTTAGAGAACTCAATGGATGCAACAGAATGCTGAGACACGCCTGAAAAAACTCTGCTCAATGAAAAATCACCAATAAAGACAACCTAATGTCAAACTGTCAAAACTGGAAAACTCATCAAAATCATGATCACAATTACAGAATGATGAATGCGGGGTGTGTGCAGGAGCACACACTCAGTTTTCTCACTGTGACCCTGAAACAAAAACAATTAAACTTCTTTCCAGTCTAAACATCATCACCTCTGCAAACTGAAGACACTGGGTTCCTCAAAAAACACTCCATAAACCTCATTTAAACATACAACATGTTACACTGAAGAAAGGAAGACCCTGATATGTGTTTTGTGGAGCTCCTTGATATGACTGCTGGTATTATTACAGACTGGTTTAATTTAGACATGTTGGTCTGTCTTCACCCATCAGCTAAGCATTCTTCATTACGAAAGAAAATGCACAAGTTGAAACATGAAAAGCCACAGCTATTGTGTTGCTTTGCAAACTCACCGTGGAAAATCAGGAGAAGATACATCAGGACTGTCAACATGGCTGATCAAACCCTGTAGGAGACAACATACAGGCAATAAACAGAGCGAAATGTAGACAAAAAGATGCGGATAAAGAAAGAAACTGTGAGCTAAGAAAGCTGTATGTTGACCAAGTACTACTGGAAAAAAGTACTTGCAGTATTAAATGTGTAACATGCTGATTTGTGGGAGCTGACTGGTTTGGTTGGGTGTCTTAATACTGTGAAAACTCAGTGATTCATGCTGTTTTCACTAGTCATCCATGGTGCGTTATAAAAATACAAATCAATGACACACTATGAAATGATTACCCAAGAACAGGTACTTGTGAGAAAATAGTGGGAGGTGCAAGGTATGCGAGTAATATACAAAGAAAATGACCATAGTGGAACAACTCACCCGAATACTGCAGTGATTCATCTGATGCAAATTCTCTGTTGCTGGAATACAAGACCAGGTAGAGTCATTTCTCCATAACTGTCACAATGAGTCTGTTTCATTCAAGTAAAATATTTTATTTGACGTCTTTGACTTGACTTGAAACTGTTTTTATTTGTCTCGAGAGGACATTTTGTTCCAGTAAAACCTACCCAAGAGTCAACAAAACAACATACATACACAATAACATACACTAGATAGTACAGGATGAGGATGACTAAGGTGCACTTGTGAGGAGCACCTTTTTTTTTTACAGATGAGAGAAGGACAACATGAGAGGAAGGATTGGGTGAGCAAAAACAAACATGCTCCAAAAAGGCAAGATTTTTCAGATTGTCAGTTCTATCAATTAGGACAGTTTGGTCTTAATTCATGCTGGAGACTGGTTGGAAAAGTTCACCTATAGTGAGTTTCTTGGATGTATTTCCACCCTATTTTAATAGCTGTCTACAATCTGCATTGTTTTCTGAAAGCAGGAAAAAGAATACACATACCTATCAGGTCATGCTTATCACCTAATTATAGAGACAATATTAGTATTATTTTCCTTTAGTTGCACAGAACTGTTCTCCCCCTTTTACCTAATTGGATTCAGCACCCGAGAGACAAAATACTTCAGACACTGCTGTAATGATACTGCAAAAATACAGACACTAACCTGGAACTCTGTGTTCTCTGTGTTTGTGACTACATCTACTAATGCACATCCTGATTCTGTCAACATATAAGACATGACTCAGCGTTTAGATATTGTGTTACTGACATTTGGATGATTTTCCCTTCTGGACAACTGAAAAGGGTACTTAATTAATTAATCAGCCGTATGATTTTAAGACCACATTCTCTACATAAACACCAACTGCAGCCAGAACAAACATTACCTGGCTGTAGGTAAGGACATCCTGAGAAATCAGTGTTGGAAAAACAAAGCCTGCTGACGGTTCCCGACAACACCTGTGGCTGCTGGTTGTTATCTGGAAATGTTCTGTTTAATATTAACTTTGAAAAAACCAGAACATATAACTGTTTTAACTACAAACCCACAAAAACCTTTTATTTAGTTCTTCCACATATTAACATTAAAATATAGCTCTATAGTAGCAACACTTCTGGAACACCGGGTAAAAATAAACATTTTTGTTTGGTTATTTTTTTTTTGTTTGCATATGTGTGTGTGTGTGTATGTGTAAGTGTGTATGTATGTATGTATGTGTGTGTGTATGTAATGTGTGTGTATGTATGTATGTGTTTATACATTTAGTTAGTTATAAACAGTTTTACTTATTTTATGATTTTAATAATTTTTTTTATTTAGTGATATAGTTCGCTTTTTATATGCAGCCCTTTGGAGACATTCTGTTTTTTTTTTTAATAAAAGCATTTTATAAATTGGTATTGAAAAATCTTAAAAGTTACCACCATGTATTATGAGTTTGATTATTGGATTTAGAGATCATATTTGGGGACAAAAGCTTTCAGATTCAATCAAATCCAAAAGAAAAAATGCTTTAAAGATGCATTTTTACATCATCTCTGCCTCAATAAATGGAATTTTAAGTCAATATAAATGCAGAACTAATGATTAAACAGATTTTCTGGAAAGACTTCTGAGACATTTCAAGACAACACAAGCAGAAAGTGTCTATCAGATATTACATTTAATGGATTAGCCTAAAATAAGCAGTAAACATTCTCTACAGATTAAGATTAATCTACAAAAAACAGATTAAGATTAAATATTTGCATAAAATAATGCAACATTGCCTACACTTGTTTACTCTGATCAGGACAGCTGTCACAGCATAAACCAGCCAATGTTAATTTCTTATTTTGTCTTTTGAAAACAAAGCTGTGCAACTTTAAAAACTCAGCATTAAAATGAAAAATCATTCACATCCTCTTTACTGGTAGTTTTTTACCCAAAACACAGATAAACGGTTCTCATGGCATATTCAGCCCTGCTTTCCAGAGGATTTTAAACAAGAATCTGAATCAGTTTCTCACTTTGGGAAAAACATTTTTAACGTTGTTTTTACATGTTTATCAGTTACAGTTGTGCCAAAATGCTCCATGTCTCGTACCTTCCCAGTTATTCACCCGGAGGTGACTCAGGCTGCTCAGGGCAGTGCGCCAGAGTTTGGGAAAACACCAACGCAAACTAGTAACGTGAGACACAGAGAGAAATCACGCAGATGCAAATACTGGGGTGTAAAAACACAAACGGGAATAGAAAGAATGGAAAAGGTTAAACAGATTTGAAAAAAAGTTAAAGTGTGCCAAAAGGGAAAGAAAATAAACTTTTCATGTGCACAACATTTCTATGATTTGTTCAACACGTGTAAAACAGAAGATGGAGCAAAACACACAGAAGCAGCATGCAGTCAGATTAGACTCGTATTAAATATAAATGGTGATGCTGCTAAAGATTTTTAAATGATTTCTTACATCGTTGCTGAGCAGCTTCATGTGGTTCATTCAGGTTCCTGATTCTGCGCGCAACCGCTCAGTGCGTGAAGGTGATGAAGATTAGGGAGGTTTTCAATCTCTCGCGCAGTTTTCGGTCCTTTTAGCCTATGATAGAGCTTCCAGGCGAGAAGAAGAGAGTAAAGATTGATACTGCCACAGATGAAGAGGGGTAGAGGAGGAGGAGCGCTGTGGCTATCACACACCAATGCGCTCAGCTCACCGACGCATGGGCAAGGTTTCTGGAATATTGTCAAATTTTTGGCTCTCAATTAACTTTTGTGAGTCATTGTAGATAGTAGATTCGTACAGTGACTAATTAATCATAATTCCTCCTTTTTCATCAGGGAAATAACCCGGATTATGAATTATTTTAAGGCATGGAAAAAAGTTCAGCCAATCAGTCCGGCCTGAATGACATGTTTGGCTCACATCTCATCCTGATTGTTTACCTTCTTATCTGCATTGATCTGCCTGCATTCACTGCACAGAGTATCCAGAAAACTTGTATTTGGGTGGCCAACATAAGACAGATGCTTCACTAGCCCTTGTTACCTTTGGTTAGAATCATTGTGTCAATAATGATTATTGAGTGTATCCTTATGTAACAGCATGGAGCTATTTCCCATAAACAAAAGCTAAACATTTTTTATATAAGAATATATTACATCATATTAACTTTAAAAAATAAGTAACTGTTCTGAAAAACTCAAACTTTTTTATCTCACAACCAAAATGCACTTTAAACGTTATTAATATTGCAAATGGAATAAAAGAAGACCAGATGTTTTTGCTGCTGGAATCCCAAAGGTAAAAGAGACATACAGACCAAACCCTGGAACCTCACTATCTCAGTCCAATGTCCATGTGTCACAAACTGGCTATCCACGTGTTACAATGTTGGCTCCATTGAACACATCTGAAACAGGTTTTCTCTCCTTTTACATTGTTTTTGAAAACGTGACCAGTATGTAAAACAGCACTTTTTCAAATGCATGAGAACAATTAGAGTTTAGGGGAAATTTTAGATTTTGCTTGTCTGAAAAAACAGCAAATCTTTGAGTTTTTATATTTTAGATTTTACTATTCATTCATTTTACTGTCTTTTTTTACTTTTAACTTCTAAATTAACGATGCACTCTGATATAAACTCCAGAAAACAAACAGACCATGGTCTGTGTCACTAAAAGGTTGTGTGTCTGAGATGATGATAAGCAGTATAGAAGCACCGCTCTTACCATTTTCATCAACACCTTGGATATCTGGAGTCCTGTCATGAAATACAACAACAATATTCTAATTATATAAAGTTTACCACTCCGAGTATTAGTGTGGTGAATCAATAACAGAAAGCACTTTTTTGGTGCCTTAAAAGGGTTAATTAGTTTTCATTAATAATAATAATAAGTAAAAAAGTTTGGTTTTTCTCTAATAATTGCATGACAGAATAAATAAAAGTGACAAACATGAATATATGAAGTTAGTTTAAATATTTAATTTGAGTTTAAATAACCCACTTCAGTCCACTAACCATCATTGGCTAGAAAAAGGTAAAATGGTCACAGAGCAACAGTATGCAGTAAAATGAATGTGAATTAATACAATATGTTGTCATTTTTTTACCAAAAAGACACATTTTCCCTTCAGCATAAACAATCGTATTAAGTAAGCTGCTAATAAATTATATAATATACTGGTCACATGAGAAAAAAAGTGAAAAACGTCAAAGAGATAGAAAGTGCATACCAAGAGGATGATGTCATGCTGGCCAACTGGTGAGATGATGTCACTCTTGGCTAATTTAAATAAATGCATCATATTGACATCCTGACACTGAAATAACTGAATTACCACAAAAACAAAGTAATCAAACATTCATTGTCTCTTTTTGATGTCTCTGACAGGTGATTGCTGGACTGGTGAATGAGAGGAATCCCACTACGATACAGACACTGGTAATGTGATTACACCATTAAACGAGGAATTTTGAGTTGTCTAAAAGCCGGCCCATCTAAGCTCCTTCAATTTCAAAACTGAACAAATAATAAAAACCTCACTTTCAGTTTCCCTTCAATAACTGAATAATGTAAGGAGAGCTACTCTCCTCTGTAGACCAGTTACGTCCTCCTGCTCAGATGTTGAACATTTTCTGTTTCCTTTGAACTTTGACCCAGACTTCTGTATTTTCTGTATATTTTCCCAGAGCTAAGCCACGAGTGTCTTGTCAACATCTGCAGATTAGAAATGAAAGTTGAAGTTGAACAAAAAGGGAAAAAAATGTTACAAAACAATGTTAGTAAATGTAAATAAAAACACCAGACTAGACAGGTTGAGGAAACATCAAAAATGTCCTCTGCCATCTGCTAAATTATTATCTAATTTCCCTGAGGGAGTCAATCCAAAAGGGATCAATAAAGTTTATCCTAAGTCTAAGTGTAGAAAAATAAAAAATATTTATGCAATTAAGTATCTATTCTTATCTTCCGATTGAATATTTTTATTGATCATGCAAAGTATGACCTTTCTCTTCCTCATTTGGCTGTGAAGTTTTATATTAATTTGCTGACTTGAACTTAGAAAAACCTAAAACAACACTGTTTACTTTGACTATTTTCTAAATGCAAGTTCAGCTGCACAAACAACCACTCTAACAGAGAATGTGACCAGTAACACTGCTTCTGCTTTTCATTCAAACACTTACATGCGCTCTTTAAAAAAGTAAAGCCTACAGAGGTGTGTAGACTGTGACTTGCAAACATCGGATTGGCTCCTATTGTTTTTATACTACCACAAAAGCACGATCACAGCCCAACAGTCACTCATTCAACTCAGCTCACCACACTCCCGGGTACAGACATTCCCTGGCTTACGTACACACACTGACACATCCAACTGCTCCATCATAGCCACGCTTACAGTTTGAGCTCAGATATTCTTTTTTTCTCCTTAGAGGCACATACTAGATTATGGTTTGGCAATTATCTTATCATTCAGGGATCCAGTGCAAAGCTTGTGTGTCACAAAATATTGTTATATTAAATATTGTGAAATGTCTCCCCCCTGGCTGAGACAATCAAGTGGAAAATGAGCTGAGTGGAAATTCACATCTATTAACACAAATCGTGTTTGTGACTGTTGTCAGCACATAATTGCGTTAAAAAAGTATATTTTTTGCAAACTGTGTTTGTGCACATTTAGAGTATAACCCTTAGTTAATATTCACAAAGTATGCACATTGGTCTTTGTAGAAATGTCTAAAAGAGTCTATGCTGTTTTCTCCCTGATGCTGGTATGTTTACATTATTGAAGGTAACTTTTATAAATCATGATGTATTTCAGACCTCTGATTAATTCCTATATCTAAGTTGTTCTGATATCAAACTCCTAAAAATGTTACAGCAGCACAGTCTCAGCACATAAGTGAGTCAGGTGATGAACAAAACCGCATTTAGTTTTTTACTGGACACTGTCCTAAACAAAATATTCTCTATTAGTTTTGAAAAGCAGTGTTAATCACCCAAGCATCAGGAGCATCATGGGGGCTTTGTGTTTGAGTCATACTTTCTGCTGTAGTCTCACGTCTGCTCTGGAGCTTAGAAACCAGCTATTTGGCACTTCAGGGTACTTAATTCGACCCCAGGTGCTTGTTTTATTTTGTATAAAAGTGCAGAAGTAATAAAGCCAGAAGTTGAGAAAAATGATCATGGAAAGTTTGTTTTTCCGTCTGCAATTCATGATGAGTAAAACTAATTCTTCTCTTCACTCATGAGTCAGACGAGGTGGCTTGGACACTTGAGGCCTCCTGCACTTTTGTTTTGTGAGGTGTTGTAGGAGCATCCTACCCTGGGGAAGATCCGGACAACCTGTGTCCGCTAGTCTCTTGCCGAGCCTGGAAAGGCTTTGGGATCCTCCATTTCCACTCATATGAGCTGGAAAGGATGACTGGGAAGAGAAATCTATGCTTCTCTGTTTATCTTTCCATAATGATAGTACAGGAAGATCCAGGAATTCACCCCACACCGCGATAAGTTTGAACAGTTTACCCCTAACCGAAACCTAATGAAATATAGAGCAGATTTGACACAGATGCTTTTGAGATTGAGATTTCTTTGAGACGTGTCAGCTTCAAAGTAATATAGTTTATATGAATGAAGCAGCATCAAATGCAAAATCTACAATCCAACAATCATTAATCTGACATGTTGCACATTTTATACACAAGGTTAATGTAGAAAATACAGGAATTGTACTGGATCCCTGATTCTATTCTGTTTAGAAACGTCTGCACAAGACCAAACACACAATCACTATCACCGTTGCACAAGCTCATGACACTTTCCTTGACAATCTGACCTTAAATCACCAATAAAATTAGAATTAATGTTTGTTTAAAGTCCTATAAGTGGTTTAAATATGGCCAAATGTCTCATTCAAACAATCTACAGAAATCTGGTTTTCAATTCAGGAAAATTAAACAAGTACCAGTAAATAGCTTTGCCTTGTGTTTCCCATTTTTTTCTTATTTTATTTTTTAAGTAATCCTCCTTTATAATCATTCCAAACCAATTTGTTTTCCTTGTTTAGTTTTAAATGGTTACATTGCTTCAAACCCACACAAGCTACATTTCAGAGATTTAAACCACCCTCATGGACCAAAACTAAAATACCCCAGGAAAAAGATCTACGTGTTTCTCTCTGAAAGCTCAAGGCAAGTTTGCTCACTGCTGGTTCATACTTCATCTTTTTGTAAAGGCAACATTTTACACCACCTACACTACTTAAGTGACACATTTCTAAGCTATGTGCTAATATATGTGCTCTGCATGTTTGAGATGCCATCGAAGTCAAGATACTCTGTTCATTTAGATTTTGTTTTTATGTGCTATGTTTATAAGAGGCTCTTGAAAGTCAGATTATCTGATTTTATGAATACACTCAGGCTTTAAACCTGATCAGTAGTTTTTAAGATCCTTAACCTTTAGGTGTTGATCATAGCTGACCGTTTCTCTAGCAAACACAATTATTTCTGTTTTTCTTTTTATGTATTTATAGAAAAACCTTTTATACAAAAAAAACCTCTCATACTTTTTTACTTCAGACATTGACAGAAGGTTCACTGGGCTTCATGTCTGGTCACAGACACATAACATTGTCTTAAAAGTTCATAGGTGCCAAATGTGATTAAATAATTTGGTCCTTTTTAAAAACGGACCTGAGCCACTCTAGAAAATGTAGCCCAAATTTTCAGTCTATGCAACAAAATTCTGTGATCTACGATATCAGTGTAGATGTAAGCAGTAAGGTTCTCCAAAATGGTGGGAAAAGCTCTGATGGCACGTTTGCACAATCTATACATGAATGTCTCACCAGGTGACTTTATGTAGTATTACTTTCCTCTAGCAATTAGCTGTTACCATGTAAACATATCAAATAAAATGACTTTACAAGTAAAAAATCTTTTAAAAGTGCAATAACAGCTTGTTTTCCAGAGATCTGTAGATCACGTTCATGTCCCCGTCCTGATTTTCTCCTGGCTGTGGTGTTCTGGGTTTTAGGCTGGACTGAGCAGGTTTCCTGTTAGGTTTACTGGAATGAGCACATCTTCATCTCTACTTTAAAATGAATATTTAGTTGAAACTGTGTATCAACTCGATGTCCCATTTTTAACTGAGAAACAAAATGTAACACATCATGATTATCTATTGAATCTGAACCCCTTTCAGGAAGTGCGTCGGCACATACAGAATAGTGAAAATAAAACTTCCTCTGGCATTTTCAAAAGTTTTTAACTTTGATTTCATAACAGAACAATTTATTTGCTAAATTTTAAACTACTTTAAACTTAGATATATCTGAACCTTTACTGGCATTTTACTGCTGGACATGTCTTAAGTTGGGAGATTAAAAAATTAGCTAAAATCATCCAGTTCTCCTAATTAAAATGTTCCCTGGAACTATTGTACTGGATAATATTTTCATATATCTTTAAAGTCTGGGCTTCCCTCCTTAGGCTGCTACCCCCGTGACCTGACCTCGGATAAGCGGTGGAAAATGGATGGATGTATGGATATCTTTAAGTGATGATCAGTACTAATATAATCAATCATCAGGTGAATTTTTTAACTGCTTTTGCTAATTTTGCTGTCCTAAAGAAAAGCTTATTGTAATGAAGTTTTTTAATACTGTTTTGGTCATTTTGCTCGATAAAAAATGTGAAAACTTCCAACAAACAGCACCCAGCACACTGGCCAGTAATGAATTTTTATACATTGCTGCCCTCTTGTGGCCAGATGTAGAAACACCATATTGAGTTGAAATCTCATGATTCCAACTCGCTTATGTGTTCTTTTTATCATTTATTATTGTGCGCTGCACTTGTTAATTATGTACATCCTGTAATGATAAGTGATACTAAAAAGAAACACATGAACATAAATTTTTTCACAATTTAGTAATACTTGAACAGCAGACAAGCAAACACGTGACATACAGTACTCAAACTCGATCCATACATACCACAACTTCAAACAACACACATCCATTGACTACAATATAGAGTTTAGCTTTTTAACATACAGTAGCTGTAAGATTGTAGATTCAGTCAGCTAGGGAGCTCACGAGGGTTATTTCACATGAAGGTCCTCATTGTAAATCAAGCAGACTACACGCTCCTCTTGTCTTGTAAGTCACCAAAAAAGAAAAAAAAGACAAAAAAGCAGAAGCTTCAAGTTCAGTATTTTCAGCCTGAGACCCAGCGTCTTTACACGAACCCGAAACAAAGTCTTTTCCCTGTTTTTGTGATGCATCCTGAAAGAAACACTCCCATACCGTGGTCATTTTTGTTTCTGCGCTGGTCAGAATTCAATCAACATCCTGAATGCAGAGACATAAACTGAAAAACCCTGGGGTAGAATGAACTCCCAACAAAAGGAAATACAAGACGATGAGACATGTCTGACAGTATATAAATGTAAAAAGGCAAAAGTTCTGCTCATTCTTGTGCAGTGAATGGTTTCGTTAAGTTACTGAACAGCAAAGTGAAATGGGTCTTCAAGCCAAAAAGGGCACAAACTTCATCTTAATGTCCTGTTAAAAACTCAACTCCACAACAAAAAGATGCATGACTTTTAAAATAAGCATTTTTGATTTTGCATATATATTTGTCATTTACCCACAAACCACAACCTAGGATTATGAAATGGCTTCAATGCAGGGAAACTATGACTGAAAGCGAAGCAGAGAGAAATAGATTTGCACCCATTTGTTTGGATTTAAATGTTTATACACAGCACCTGCAGTTTCATCTATTCCCACCAAAGTGTCCTGTACCCTGATGTTGATATGAAATGATGCCTGATCTACATTAGCAACAAATGCTCGTTATAAATAAAAGTGCACTGAAATAAATATCTCAGAAAAGTAAACAAAACAAATTAAGTAAAAATGTGAAGCAAATTATTGCTTTGAATAAACTGTGATAATGGCAACAGATATGTGTAGGATCAGACAGCAAGAACTGCAAAGCATGGGCTGATTGTAAGCACCCACATATACCAACAATCTGACATATTATTGGTCTTTATCTTCTTTCTAAGTGTGCTGTTGAGTTAAACATATACATACATATATAATATATATTTGTTTCACTCTGTAAATTATTCTGAATGAAGTGAACAAAATAAAAAGTCCTTCCTTGCAAGCTGCATCGAGTAATGTTTGTGCTTCGCAGAGCTTCTTTTAGTGAGAATGCATGAGGCCTGAAGGTACTTCATGTACAGATGTGTGCGTGTGCTAATTATGTGATATACAATCCTCAGTTTCCAGAAACACACAAAGCTTTGTTACAGCACACACACTGAGAATTAGAGACTCTCCTACATAAAGTAAGTTCAAGTATTATTTAAATCTGTTGTCAGAAGTTTAAAAGGTTTCTTCCTGCTGTTTTCCTCAAATGAATGTAAATAAAAGCCAAACTGTACTGTATACTTTACTTTCAAACAACTTTTTCTTTCTAGAATAGATCAGTAACTGTGAATTTAAACAAAAGGCAGATATCCATGAAATACAAGCTCGGTTCCTTCTAATTTTACAGTTCAAGGTACAGTAACTGTTGTTTTTTGTATTATTACTAGTACATTTTAGTTGCAGGAAAGAATGATTTGATACAATGGAATTGATCATGGATCTCATTTTAACACACACCTTAAATGGATTCTATTTAGTTGTATGTTTAAGATAGAGACACATTATGTCATTTAAAAATAAGGTGTATGTTTAAGTGGCAACATACAACACAAAATCAAATCCCAGATGGCTTGAATATCGGTGAATACTTGCTGCTACTGGGAATCTCCTTTGTAGAGCAGTCAATAAAAGGTTTGCTCAGTTTACTCCCTGATGTGTTTTTCTCTTATCTTTTGAGACCCTTGTCCCTCGCTCTCATTTGATCTGTCTCCCAGACATCTTGGTGACTTTGCTAAGTTGATTCAAAGCAAAGAGCTCAGAGACAGATAGAGTGACACCACAAACATACAGAGGATATATCTAGGGTCATTTGTTCAGTATCACTGTTCATAGATTGCTCTGTAGTCTTTTGCCACCATTGATTTTGGGCAAGAAGATAAGCATGAGTAAAAGCGCAGGTATAAAGGCAGATGTTGTTGCAGGGCCAATCAGGAGTGGTAATATGTTTAGGGCTAGATGACTCAACAGGAACATCCTCACGTCGCTTCACTTCCTCTCACTCGTCCTTTTTCAGTAAAGAGGTTTTTGTCCTTGGCTTTCAAATTCTGACCAGGCGTCATTTAGTTCCATGAAAATCATTTTGGCATATTGTTCATATGGTTGTCCCGTTGCCTGTGAAGGAAAGCATACACAGTTTTATAGAAAAAAACATCACACATGTTGAACTTCTAACACCCAGATACAAAAATGCATTGACATTTAACACAGGAAAAAACAGCCTCAAATCTAAACGACAAAGATCAACACGGCAGCATTTTCTCCTTTCCTGATATGGTACGGATACACACAAGGTGTTTACACACAAGATCAATTCAAATAAATACACGTGACTAAGTATAAGATAAGAAATGGGTCTAGTAGGTGACAGAGTTTTATCAGAGCTCCAACAGGAAGACAAAAAACCAAAATTACCAGAAAACCAAAAGTATTTGTTCAGAATATGGTTTTAAAGAGGTATACGAGTTAATCATGTCTGCCAAAGCTGCCATTGTGTGATGTGATGTGTGAAGAATGATTACATTTCTGCTGTCTTACCACAGTGATTAGTGTGTATTGATCCTGTGATAGGGTCTCTAAACCCTGTGATTGGCCACACTATGGGTTGTGCCGACCCTTTGTCCAATTAAAAAGCAGGGTTGGTAAAAACAGGAGGAGTACTGCATTTTCTTCTGGCATAAATTTTAGTTAAGGTAATTCCTGAAAGATTTATCAGAAAGGAGAAGCCTGGCCTCAAGGCTGACGCCACAGGTAAGCACCAGTCGATTACTAGTAGGTGCTAAGATTCAGATTTACATTTAGCTGCTTCTTGATGGGGGAAGTCATTGTATCCTCTATGAGTCCTTATCCTTTTACTTTATGTATTTTACAGATTTCATCAGATTCTGGTTGATGGTGCTGATGCTCATTGCCTGAACAACCACATTCATCTATCAGAAGATCCAGAGCCAGACTATTTACTTCAACCACTATGTACCTTTTTCATCTCTTCATGCTGTTCTTGGTGGAGTCCATAACTCTAGAGGCCGTAATGACCCCAGACATAAAAGATGACATCAATGTTTTCCTCACTATGGCGTGGCAAGTAGCCAAGCACCTCCGTCCTAACACCAGCTGCTATGTCTGTGGTTTGATGCCTTACACAGTCGGAGAAGGTTTACCCCTCATGGCTTTGCCCGTCTCTGACTGTGACACATGTCATCTGATGCATATTCACTTGCCTTATTCTCATCCTGATTGCCCCAGTATTAAAATGAGACCGCTTGATTGTTCTGAAGAACGTGGAAACTGTAACAAATGTCTTCAAACCCCGAAACCAGTTCCCATAGTACTCATTCCTCAGAGGCTCTCCTGGTGTCTTGAGAATGATGGCCATACACCAGTAGGACACTCAGACTGCCTTCATACATTTAAGTGGAGCCCAGGTTGGACCAATACTGCATGGAGATCTCTGGATTCTGTTCGTCATCGATGCCTACAAGCAGCAGGAGAGACCCGACTCAAAGCGTTAGCCCATCGCTCTGCGAGTTGCTCAATCTCCTCTCCTGTCGGAATGTACTGGGTGTGTGGGAACCTCGCATACCCTTATCTTCCAGTGGATTACAAAGGACGATGTGGCTTGGCATACGTGGTACCTGCTATGAGAGTGACGCACTCTCTGCCAATGAGACCACCTCCTAATAGAGTACGACGTGGCACTTCAGATATGTTTGGGACACATCATCAGTCACCTTTTAAGAATGTAATTGGTTCTCTTCTTCCTTTTTATGGAATTATGTCAGCATTAGATCAAATCGCTGATCTGTCTCATTCAGTAGAGGTTATTGCCAATGTAACTGGAAAGGCTCTCACGCTCATCTCAAGCGAGCTTGCCTCTGTTAGACTCGTAGCTTTACAAAACAGAGCCGCTTTGGATTTTCTTTTAGCTGCCAGAGGAGGAACGTGTGCTGTCATTGGTTCTGAATGCTGCACCTTTGTGCCTGATTATAATGTTACGATTAATGAAATAGTCAACCACCTTCATGAAACTGCGGCTTCCATCCACCAGGAAGGTAGCTCGTTACTTGACTTCTTGAAGCCTGCTTTTGGTTATTTCACCTATCACATTATTGAAGTGCTGGTTATTTTGGTCATTTTTATTGTGATCTTGTCTATTTTTGTGGCATGTATAAAGAAGTTTTTTTTTAAATGAGCTAAAGCACAAACAACTGTTGAACATTTTGCAAAACATTTGGCCATTTCATCCATAAAATTGAAAGTAAGACTCCAGGAAACCCTTTTTATTACGCTGACAGCCACTGAGCACATCCGTGTAATCTCTGAATGTGGACAAAGGCCATTTTCTGTGACAGCTATGTCAGATCTAGGTGTTTACACCTTCAACATGACTGAACTTTGTGCAGTCACATGACCAGACAGACATACGCAGTCAGGATGGGAGAGATTTAACTGGACATACCATTTTCTTTTCAAAGGGATTGCATTTTCATGCCGTCGTTACAAAAATGAGTGTTGTCCAACATACATTTTTTATATAAAAAAATGAATAGAGATGAAAAGTTCTGCAGTACTCTATATGATCTTGGGCTACAGCTTTTCCTCTCTTCCACAAGCAATGATGGAGATAGTTAACCCCGGTGAAGTAACATACCTAACAACAATTGCTTTAGTAATCTGTTTAATGTAGAAATCACTACATTAAACAGATTACTAAAGCAATTGTTGTTAGGTATGTTAGTGATTCCTATATTGTTCACATTTACAAAATAACATTTTGCAAGTCAAGTTTTATCCTACTACTACTACTACACGTTTTTCCAATAAAGTTTTGAGGTGGATTGTTTTTGTTTCTAGGTAAGACCAAATCATTATTAACGTAAACATAAAGCAGCAGGAAGGTCACACACACCTGACAGATTCCTCTCCTTGGTGTCGTTCTCCATCATCTGCTAAATAGGTGTGCTGCACATAGCGGTGCTTCTGTCATACTGATCCTGTACTGTTAAGTGTTTGTTTTTGTGTAATCTTGGATGGGCTGTACTGGAACATAATTTCATATTGCCGGGACGCTGGCTCAATGATAACGAAGCTATCTTCTTCTTCAGTTGGCATCAGTAATGTCTGTGTGAAAGCTACATGTTTCAGTTTTTTATAGTTGTGTAATTCTGTTGTTTTTGTGTTTATTTACTACAATAGCTTTATGTGTTGATAAAAAGGTTCGGATCAACTTAATTTGTTCTGTCTTTTCTTATGCCATTAGTGCAAAAGTTAAAAAATGTTTTAATCTGTAATGCATTTCCTCTAAATAAATTATTCCACCTGAGAAATGCATTTCACCTGATGGACCTTTTATCACCATTCACTTTCTTTTAACCGTCTCACCAGCACTTTAGCTGCAAAACAGTTTTGAACTTTTCAGTTTGCTATTCATTGCTGTGCAGAAAAACAACAACAGAATCAGGGAAAGATTATTTATACTAAACACTACAGCCTGTTTTAATGTTACATCAAGGTAAAAATAGCAGGGGATATAAAAAATAAATTGCTAAGCTAAACAAAGAGTAAAAGACACTTCCCTACACATTTCCGGAAGTAAAAAAAAAACTGCACGACTGATCAAAGATCAAATTATGGATCTATCAAAAGCTGTTGTGAACAATTTTTATATAAAAATTATTTCTTATTATCTGTTTTATTTTTACAGTTGAACTCTAGAATATTTTCATTTAGATATTATCATTTAACTAATTAAATCATCTGACAAAAAGCCACTAATTTGGTTAAACCTACTCAAACCAGTGAAGTTTTCCCTTGTTCCATGTATACAGACATATTTCTATGTCTATGAGTCTGTCTCACCTTATCTGGGTGAACAACCAGCACTGCTTTGCGGTAAACCTTCTTGACCTGTTCTGGAGTAACCAGGTCAGCCATGCCCACGGGCTTCCAGCGTGTCTCACCCTCCCAAAGCACAGTGTGCATGGTGGACAGCAGAGCACGGATGTTACGCTCCTTCCCCTCAATCCAGTCCAGAATCTGGGACACAAAGGGAGAGGCAGAGATGGGGAACAATTAGCCAATGAGGACCAGATTTGAAACAATTACTTGCATAAATGTGTTCAGAGATTTTGGCTACAGAAGTAATTAGATGAAGCAAAGTTTGGTCATGGGAGACGTGCATTGGTTGCTTCATTAAGTCTAAAACAAACAAAGAGGCTTTGACAGCCAAAGTCTTTTTGAGAACACAATCAAACTTTTGGAGTTACTGAATTACCTCTGCTGAATTAAGGCCTTAATTCTACACAAATGTCATGGCACAACAGTCATGAGACATGATGCTGTCTCTCAAATAAACATTTACAGAAATAAACAGGTGTGTTTTTTATTATTACTACCAGAAAAATCAGTCTTGCCTTTATTTTCTCAGGGTCCATCTCTTTGGCCATTTCCTCCTTCCTCATCTCTGCTATGGTCCTGGGTCCTTTCTTTTCTTTGGTCCCTGCAAAGCCCTGACCAGACAGTAGGTCATCAAAATTGGCATCTGATGCTTTGGGCTTTGGACCTAATACAATCAGAGGAAAAAATATATAAATTAACAACTAAAAAATTACAATTAATTATACACTTTAATGTACTATAGTGAGATTATGATCACATTTTTGTTTAATTGCTTAATTGAGCTTGACAAGATCATTTCACATTTTCATGCTTCTCATAATTTAATTGAATTAAACAATATATAATTAGGCATAATTTAATAACTGGGTTTTGTTTTGTTTTTTATACAAATTTGATAAGTCACATAAATTCTTCCTGTCGTGCCATCTCTAACTCGAAGTCATATTGAGAGACATTTAATTTCTGTTTGGAAAATTGACTAAATCTGTCTCTATCTACATCTTTTGCTCACCCATTCCAGTCTGTGCTTTGCCCCCTGCACTGGGAGAGCCTCCTCCCATTGCAGAGAAGCTGACATTGTAGTTAGGTCTGTTCTGGGGAGATGTGTGAGGCATGGGGGTATGACTGGGGCTGGGCTTTGGCTGTGGGGTGGATCCTTGTCCCTGGGCTTGCCACCCTCCACTTCCTCCAGTGCCAGGTTGCCATGAGGGGAAGCTTGCACCTGTGTGAGCCTGCCACCCTCCTGCATGCTGAGGAGATGGTGGAGGCCGTGATGGAGACCCCATTGGTGGGAAAGATGGGGTTGTTCCTGTTGGAGTGGTAGGCTTGCTGGAGAATCCAGATCCTCCTAGTGCAAGGAGAGCAATTATAACACGTGAAGTAGTGGTTAATGTAACAAAGCTTTAAGAAACTGTTAATGACAGACCTCCAAGGCTTCCACTCAGGTTGCCGATGTCTGCAAATGGGTCCAGGGTGTTTGGCTTTGTGTTGTGAGTGGGGGTGCTGTGAACTGAGCCAGTGGGACTGGTAGTGGCCGACCGACTTCCCGTACTAAACCCTCCTGCTGAATTAATTAGAAAGCAGTACTTCAGGATAGCCAATCAGACGAACATTCATAGTTATGTATGCTAGTGTATGCACTGTTTATATGTGTCCTTATGCAGTTATGAGCACCTGTATTTGTGGTCGCAGGTCTGTTCCAGTCCCATCCTCCCATGGCATTTTGCTGCTGAATGTTGACAGTTGGGGTGGCGGGTGGAACTGGTGAACTCCGGCCTGTTCAGGCACATAAAGGTTGGTCACAAAGAGAGAACACAGAATGTGAACTGAGTGAGATCAACCCACACAGCCAGACAAAAATAGGTTCAAATACTTGTGAGTGCTGTTGTGACACAGTTGCAAGCTTTAAAGAATACCTCTTTAAACTAGTTCACTTTTAAAAGTCTAAACTCTTTCTCACATATTTTTGTTCCACAAGTTCAGATTGTATTTAAAATGTATACTGGTTCCAATAAAACCAACAAGTTAGATCACTTGATTACCCCTAAAATGAGCATATCATATTCCTAACACATTACATACAATATTTTATGTAAAAAAACACTGCTCTTTAATGGATCACAGGACATAAAAGTACAAATATGAAGTAGAAGAACAGCAAGAATGCAGATGAAATAATGGTTTTAGTCTGACAACATGTTGTTAAATGATTCAAGCTGTGCATGAACTGCAGCTTAGCATACATCATGCAAACTCATTCACTGTAAAGCACATATGAAAGTAGCAATAACAAAACAGTTACTGCAAACAAAACCAAAGGATTAAAAAATGCAGAGCAATCAGATTTATTATGCATTCGTCCATCCATCCATTTTCTATACCGCTTAGTCCATTTCAGGGTCATGAGGAAGTTGGAGTCTTTTCCAGCATTTAGCAAGCGAGAGACGGGGTACAGGATGCCAGTCTGTCACAGTACATGTTTTACTCTTTTTTTTCTCACAAAGTAATGTTTCAAAATGTGCTAAATCAATTTAGAAAAGGCAAGCTTGCAAACAATATAAAACCTGCCTAAAAAAACAATAACTCTTGAAATGTCTATATGACATCCCAGAGAAAAATATGAAAAGAGCAGCAGAAGCATGCCTTACCCTGGCTTGTAGGTTGCAGGGTGGGTGATGGCGAGCGAGCAGCATGCAGGAAAGGGTCTGACTGCCCAACATTACCTGGTCCGAGGAATGAATCCATCATGTCCTGAGGCTTAGGCATGGGACCCGCCCCAAAGGGATCAAATGCTGAAGTGTCAAAATAACCAGCAGTGTTAGTAGGGTTATGAAAATACATAGCACACATGATTCCTTAGAAGCTAGTTAGAATGACAACAACTCTTAGAATATATTCTGTTTCTCCACATGAGTGTCAAGTTACTTTTGTCTGTTTTCAAACATCTCACCTGGTGGTGCAGGAGAGGGACATGGCGAGGCAGTACTTGGGTTTCCTTTGTGCGGAGTGGAGTGGGTGGATGAGGGTCCGCTCACTGGCTGAGGTGGAGCCCCAAACAAGTCTCCTAAGAGGTCGGTGGTTGTAGCTGCTGAAGACGGAGGCTGAGATGAGTGGCGTGAACGGTTGATGTTCCCCCCATCCAGGCCAAGAAGGTCCACTTCCTCAGCAGGTGCAGCAGGCATTGAGGTTGGAGGTTCGGGTTTCTGCGGGGCTGCACTGATGCTGCTTCGCTGACTGGATAGTGATAGCATTTCATCATCTGACGGCTCACTTTCCTCACCATGGCCTCGACCGTCTGGACCTCCATGGGGCCGGCTTGGATCTTCACAGGGACAAAATATAGGAAGAGGTTGTTGAAGGTAAGGAGACAGTCTTGATAAAGGTGGATTCAAACAGGACAAAGCAGAGAGTGATCTACATTAAAGCAGACATGGGGCATTAACTGGACTGAAGGCAGATACGAGCACAGTGCAGGCTAAGAGGAAAGGGATGCCAGTAAAGCAGAAAACAATGGGAGCTTATGGAGGTCATCACTGTCGCCTATTCTCCACATACTTTGTGCTTCTACACACCCACAATAAGCTCAAGCTGGTAGGTGCTTGTTTCTATTTGTTAAAAAGGTGAAATACAGTACATTTTTCTTTGTAAGTATCCAATTCATATTATCTAGATGCTCTTCAAAAGGGGATAGGGTGTATTGCCAACCTCAGCTAGTACTGGTTGAAAGCAATATTCCACCTTGGTAGAACTTTCTGAATACATTTAAAACTATGGTTGGCTTCTTGGCTTCTCCCAACCATTTTTAAAGGGGATATATCATGCTTTTAAATCCTCCCTTTTAACATGTGAATCATTAATTCATTGTCTATATAACGCAGAACTGCAATGCTTTGGTCTGAATTCCTGCTTATTCTCACTCCACACACACATTTTAACCCTGTTCTGAGGTGCGTCTTCAGAGCGGCTCGTTTTGGTGCCGTCTCTTTAAATGTGAACAAGGCCTGTCAAGCCCCGCCCCCCTCTAGGTCACAGGAAGTTCAACTCTACCCTGTTCCGCCATGTTTGTAGCTTGAAAGCAGCGATACACTAATCTCCCGGCAGAGAAACATTTTATTGGTAAGTTTATTATAAATGTTAACAACTGAAAATCTATCCGATTCACAAAATTGGTTAGCCAGAAGTTAACTACCTTAATTGGCAGACCCACAGAAAATACTGTGATGTAATAGAAGAAAAAAAAAACGTAATAGTGCAGTGTTTGCCAACCCTAGTCCTCAAGTACCCCTGCCCTGCATGTCTTAGAGGCATCCCTACTTCAACACAGCTGATTCAAATTAATGAACTTTCTCATTAAATTATTTGCACTTAACAAACATTTATTCCATTTAGGTGTCTTAAAGTAGGATTGCCTCTAAGACATGCAGAGGAGGGGTACTTGAGGACCAGGGTTGAGAAACACTGTACTACAGAAAAATAAACAAACTGAAAAATATGATCAAAAAGAATATAAAGATATATGTACAGCATCAGGATGGAATAAATAGACATTTTCTGCATTCCTAAACACTTAGAAGTGCACAAAAAATGTATTAAGGGCTAAAAAAAGAGGCTTTTGCATGATATGTCCCATTTAAAGAAAGTTATCTTCAAATCATAGCTCTGGAAAAAGAAAAAAAAATATTGATGTGTCTACTCACACATGTCAGGGGATGTGTGTAAAAAGATTCATTTTAACCAGCAATTATACTCAGGTCCCAAGACGGCTGGTATATTTCTACCAAAGTGATATATCGCTCCGTAACAGGGATGGGTTCAATTTCAACTCAATCAGTATAGGTCATTAACAGACACACCCAATTGAATTTTACAACAGCAGAAAATGCATCTGTCAATATTTTAGTTGACTTCTAGGGAAGAGTTTATGATTGAATTGAACCAAACCCAGGTCAATTAACTCACTGTCCTATAACAGCTCTGTGGTCTCCCTCTGCCTTACCCTCCAGGTCCAATCCCTCCATCTCATCTTGCAAGGACAAAAATGGTGAACATTAGTTTGTTTTTGTGTCTGCATGTTACTAAATATAAATGTGATTTATTTTTATCTGTTGACAATATTTGTTTGGTCAAAGTGAACTGACTGTTCTCATACAGTTGCCTATAGGCCTATCTAATTTATTTAACTTAATAGTCTAACTTATAAATCATTTGGAACAGGGTTAAGTGGTTATTGAGTTAGTCAAGTCATTTCAGAGTTAGGAGTTAGATGTATGGGATAATACAAGGTAACTTTCAGGACTTTGTTAGCAGTCTTACAAACAATTAACTTGTCTTTACACTATTTATTAAAAGAATAAAATAATACATTTATGTTTCAAACTTGTCCATTCCAAATATTTAAAAGGCTAATATAGTTTTTGCTAGCAGCTAGCATATATATCCCACAAGCTTATTTGTTGTGTTTGCTCATTGAAATTGGGGGACATACTTTTCCATATGCTCTCACCTTCTATGTTTATTTTTGGTTTAAAATAGTTCACATTTTGGTCAAATTTAAGAGTTAAAACCCTGCTTTCCAGCAGCTTTACAATGTTTAATGAGCCTTTACATCAGTTGGATGTAAAGCTGAGCTTGAAACACTTCACTAGATTGGTTTTTAAATCCCTGTGCAGCAAAATATTCCAGCAATGTTCAATGTTTAAACAAGCAGGTTTTTCAAAACCTAACTTGCTAATGCAAAATCTAGTCCACATTTAAATACGCAAGTTTGGATCTGGACTTTCAAGGGTCAGGTCCTGTATGTAACCTTATAGCTGTAATAAAATGTTTTCGCCTGTGGTTTTCCATCATAAAAGATTCACAGTATTGATTAAACACTTGTGTATGGTGCAGCCATCCATATTACCAGCAATAGCCAATGCATCCTGATGTTCCTGATGGCAGGAAAAGAGCACAATGGGGCTCAGGTCTTTACAGGGAAACTGCTCCCATGGTGGTGTCAAGTCTTTCTGTTTGTCCACCCCTTCCACCTCCACATCCAGTATAACATGGAACAGCTGGGGATATTTCTCAGGGGAGTCACAAGCATCGAGTTCTGGTCTGATGAGAAAAATAAAATGTGTGAAAATAAAATGTTAGTAAAAAAAGACAGAACGAAGTCTCATATATAGACATTATATAT
>JBAMHV010000015.1:6889877-6904100 GCA_037177535.1 Pseudomugil gertrudae
GTGAATGTGTGTGTGCATGGTTGTGTGTCTTTCTGTGTTGGCCCTGGATGGACTGGCGACCTGTCCAGGGTGTACCCTGCCTTTCGCTCGTAGGCAGCTGGGATAGGCTCCAGCCCCCCTGCGACCCCGCTCTGGGAACAAGCGGTTGAGAATGGATGGATGGATGGATGTCTCAGTGCTAAGTTTTGCTGCAGGGCCATGTTGATGGTACCTTAGCTTGCAGGCGTCCTCCAATTGTTGACCTCATGTGGTACACAGAAACCACAACGTCTCCTTGTACACTCACACCAAGAGGAAAAACGACCTTCCCCTCCTGGACTCTGTGCTCTCTGGGGCATGCAGACGTAGGGGTACCCACGTGAAAGGTAAGCAGGGTCACAATTATCAGAAAACGGGGACATTACAAAGAGATAGAAAGTAAGACAACAGCATTATTACACAATCTGTTGTGTTATATTATATATTTTATTTAAATGAAGATATTTTATAGATCATGGATATGTTATAATGCATAATACTGTTAAAATTTTGCTGACTCATCACATTACTCCAACTTACCTCATCCTCTCATATTCTTGTGCAGTGGTGAAGATCTTGGTCTCTCCAATGAGGACGTCACAGAAAGGCCGGCAACCACTACGTTGTTTGTTAAAACAGGGGACCGGACTCATAGTGAGAGCCTTGATCACCAAAGGTTTAGAATGGGGAAGGCTGGGTTTCTCCGATACCATGCTGCATACATAACCGATGTATCTGCAGGACAACAAGGGCAGGCTAAATGACAGTTTGCATATTCGGTATGCATGCATTTGCATTATGCTTACAACACAGTCAATTTACAGCTAAACAGTTAGTAAATGCGATAGATACAGATAAGGAATCTCACATTTCTGCCTAAAAATACAAAAATGAACATTTTTACAGGAGGTGTTTTTACTGTTTCCTCCTTTTATTCACTCATTCTTGTTCTCATTCTGTTGTTCATCCGTGTTTAAAGATTTTAAACCTGCGGTGTGAAGGCCAGAGTCCAGAGCCTGGTCTCTTGGCACTGAGCAGCTGCATGGCAGGAATTGGGTTGTTGAAAAGATGGCAGAAGCAGAACATGGCACAGACCAAAACACCAGATGGAGCACGACCATCCTGCAAACACACAAGGTAAATCCTAACTGTTGTTGAAATCTTTACAGCTCAGGATCACTACTAATGTTAAGTTACATATAGGTTAAGTACATTTTGTCTTAGCACTGCAGCATATTTTTCCTGTACTGATCATTTTATGTTAAAAACTAAATTATTTAATCGAGTTAAAGGTTTATACTGTATAAAAGGTATCGAATATTTCAGACAAGTCAAACTAAATTCATCAGTTCATTTCAGTTACAGAGAGAAAAACAGTCCCATGAGCTGATGCAGCTGCACAGAGGGAGAATGAGGGAGAGAGGGAGGGTTTTATAAAAAATAAATGGTTGGTTTGATTGTGCAAAGAGTTTCCCAACCATACCAAAGCCAAACCCTAGAGACTTGCAGTAACATGCACCACCTGCCTGTGTACTGGACTGCTGTCAATGAATGAAAACATACTGATAGTTGAGCAGCCCCAACAGTACAGTATCTGAACTTTGTTTAAAACATGCATGACATTGCAATGTATTGCAACAAGCTGCATGCAAAAAGTATTCAAACTGATGCTTCTTGGATGTGACATTAACTGAATGATGTTACTGTAACTCTAAAAACTCTTTCCTCAAACAAAAAAACATCAAATAAGAGTACAAAAAGTACAGATGATCTTCTACAACTTTTAAAAGGTATTACATTTAATCTGATCACTAAGTTGATAAGAATCAGATTGTATTTAAAAAACAAAACTCCTTTCATTTAAAAGGGTTGTCTAGCAGCTTATTCCAAGTACTGTGTTGGACCCGAAAGTGGGTCACAGGACAAAGACCTGCTCCAAAAATGTGCTGTTGAATGATCTAAACAGTCCCTGTCTCATCAAAATGCATCACCAGGCAGCTGAATTTACTGATTAAGTGACATAACTGAGTTGAGAATAAAAACAAAGAAGATTCTATGCAAAATCTACTATTTTATATCTGCTTTTATAAACTGAGCTGCACTTGAAGGCAGTCAGAACACAAACAATCAATAAAAAGAGAATAAAAATGGATGATTGGTATTGATTTGGGTGTTTCGGTGCCTTCTTACCGAGCAGGTGATAACACACACATTCTTGGGATTCTGTTTAAGCCAGTTGTGCATGTTCTTACACACAGCAAACAGGTTGTGGAGGCTGGGAGCTTGGCGTGAAGGCCAATTACACTCTGAAACCTAGAAAGGGGTTAACGCGAGGCATAAAAGAGGGAGAAAGGATTACAAAAAAAAGAAACAGAAAACCAGGGGAAATGGAGAGAAAGGAATGCAAAGGCAAGTGAGGAAAGAAAAAGCAAAGAAAACAAAAGAAAGGAAAAAGGGTTTGGAAAAGTGAGAAGATAGAGGGGGGGGAGAGAAATGAGAGGTTAGTAACAGCACCACAACTCATCAGTGTCCATTATGAGTCATTTTATATACAAACTTCCTTGTGCAGACAGGGGCTGCTTGGCTACAGACTCCTCAGCATTTCTGCATTAATCTGCCACAGGGTAGCAGTCCTTTATCAGTGAATCTGTTATTTAATCCAGCTGTAATACTGAACACAATTAAACCATTAAGCCTTTAGATTGTTTTCAGTTTGAAATGTTTTTTCAAACTAGAAGATTTAGATTAGTGATGCACAAATACATTTAGTTTATTCTGAAATAGTTGTAGTTGTTTGTGTGATGGTGATATGATTAAAAACCATTTTTCTCTGATAATGCTTCATGTTTTTGACTCTTTTTTGGTGTCTTTTGGTTTCCTGTTTTATTTTGTATTATTCCTGTTTTGCTCTGGCTTTCCTGTTTAGCTTTATCTTCCTGCCCATTAGTTCACCTGGTTTGATTTATTTATTGTCTTCACCTGTTTCTTGTTTTAGTTCTCTGTATTTAAGTCCTTTGTTTTTTTTTTAGTTCTGGTTGCTGGTTCATTCTGTGGTATGGAGGTGTGAACCCAAATGCAGACAGAAGTACAAAGTACAAAAATACAGTGGGAAAACATTCACACTGGTAAATAGCAGAGAACCAGTTCTAGCTGTCCATGTTGAGTTGAACTTGTGAGATCTGTCAAGCAAAAACGCTTCCAAGCTCATGAAAACCTGTTTTTGTAGAAGCAGATTTCCAGGACATTGCCCTGTGCTGTGAATAACATTTGTGCGAATGCAAGAGCTTTTTGACAAGATGTTGAGATGAAGTGGTAAGCAGTGCTCTGCCTTTGTTACAGGAACTGGGGACACTGAGGTTTGTGAAAAAAGACAAAATAGTGAGTACCAGGAGCACCAAATGTCTCCATGCAAGTGTGCTTACAAGGAAAACCTCATGTCTACTGACAATAACAGTGATTGACAAAGCTACAGAAACCTTCACAATATCACAACACAATATTTACCAACACTGCTGATAAAGCACCACTTCCTAATAAGGTGGGATTGACACCAGGGTCTTTTGCAGAAACCTGACAGGCTAATATTTTATGGTACCTGGACTGACTGAGAAAAGCATGTAGAGCTGGCTAATAATTTTCTGCAGATTTATTACTAAATTAAATTGTTCAGGTGTAGCCGCACATAAATGACTTGTATACTTATAAGGGACAAATGGAGGTCACTATTTTTCTGTGGTTGAGGCCATATATATGGCTGACTGAAGTCAGTACACTAAACACAAACAGCCTTTGTTTTCTGTGTTTTAGCAATAAATAATAAATGAACAGCAACAAAACTCTTTCTGGAAGAGGGCTCAAATCACTGATCCATGGTGTGGAGGAAGAAAGTTAAAATGATCATTTCATGGCAAAAAAAAGTGCAATAATTATTGTTAAGCACAAACTGGCTGAAAAGAGGCCCTGATAGCACTGGGTGGCTCCACACCCCTAAAATAATGTCCTTGAACAGATGTGAAAAATACTGGAGCAGCTGCAGCATCTGTGTTTTACTAAACCATGTTGAAGAGGGGATAGGCTGATTGGAGTCTCTAAATTGCCCATAGGAGTGAGTGTGAGTGTGCATGGTTGTTTGTCTGTGTATTGGCCCTGTGATGGATTGGCTCCAGCCCCCTCCCGCGACCCCATTCAGGAATAAGCAGTAGAAAATGAATGGATGGATGTTACTTCATTAAGATCTCAAAAAACTATCAGTTTATGAATAAAGGTCCTAATATATCTTATTTAATGGAAACATTTGAGCCATCATTGACAGACTAGATTATGAAAATATAACAAATCCATCACTATGGCCTCTATTATATAATCCCTCAAACCGAGCTAGAAAACATTAAGTAAATATTTATGTGTTAACAAACAGAGTTAAAAATGTGCAACCATGAGTAAAGAATAGTCCATCAGGTCCTTAAGGAGATATAATCACACCAACCCTGTTTGAGAATTTGGCGCCGCGGTAGTTACGCTGTGATAGGTTGAAGACGGTGTAATGGTCAGCATGGCGACTGTCAAGGAAGGAGCGGATGTCTTCAACATGGTTCTGATAGCCAATCTGCACTGATTCCGCTGGGTAGGTCATCACTGGTAAAGAAAAAGAAAGTTGATCTATTTTACAGGACTTTTAAAGAGCAACAGACGGTAACATGTGAATGTGAATTCAATATGCTTGTACCATGGTAATATAGCATAGTCATACTGAAAACTGACATATTAAATACATTTATGCATGTTACAGGGTTAGCATGATGTCAGGCCCTCAGGTGGTATTTTGTCCAGCTGAGTGTGTCCTCTAAAAGTCAGGGTGCCACTCTGCAGTCAAGATTATGTAATGCTGTAGACATTTCAGCAGCAAGAGAGCAGGGTGGGTGCAGATGTCTGTTTATCTGTGTGTTTGAACTGCATGTGGAAACGATCTGAATTGCACATGATCACCCCCCCCCCCCCACCCCCACCCCCCACCGCCAGTGTGTCATTGTGTGAGTATAACATTGTGAACAAGGCAAATTTATTTTGTGCAAACATTTTTGTGAAGTGCTCAAACAAATACATAGTCCAAAGTCTTTAATATGTGTATACATATATATATGTAATGACATGCTTTACCTATTATTCTTGATGTAATATAAGCAATGTCCAACTCCCCTTTGGTGTACCTGTAAAAACAGAGATCTTTAATACAGTTTTTATTTCCCTGTTTTGTTCAGAAGCTAAAACCACCACAATGAGACAAAGTAAAACAGAAGTTACAGCATAATTATCAGCATTTGTATAAGTGCTCATTTCTTTGGATAAACATGTCCATAAAACATGCTGTTTGCACTGCAATAGATCAAATGTTGCACTTGAAAAACATCAAATATCAAAATATTAAAACATGGAAGATCAGTGTCTGAGCGTTCAAACGGTTGTTCAGCCTCTCGGCCACTTCCTGTTGGTGCATCAGATTGCATGGCATGCATATCTAAGCAATTATACTCAGCAGGCTTTGGAGCGGAAGCTTCTGCGTGTCAGGCTGTGTGGAAGTTCTTTTTTCAGGCTCATCACCCTCTGCTGTACTGAATCCTCTAATTCATTACCAAACTTAGCCATTCCATGTGGCTTTTACTTGTTGTTGTGCTTTTATGTGGGAGCAGCTGCCATACACACAAATACCACACAGCAGATGCATTGTGGGTGCAGCATGATGCCGGATTGTAATATATATATTTTGGATGACAGACTCACAACCAAAAGACAACAAAAATCCTTCTTCTAACTGGCAGCTAAAGAAAGACAAGTTTGCAGGTTAATGTGCATCAAACTGATTTGACCTGTTGACCTGCAAGGAGGACTGATCTGGGTGTTTCAGTGTGGTCATGGAGCAGTGCCATATGGCTCTAAAGCTATCCCAGTCCTGCTTATGTAATGCTCTACTCCTCACCTAGTCTGCTTAGGAATGAATGACGGCTAAATGTGTCTTAGGATTTATTTTAAACTTAAATCCAATCAAGCAATTCTCTATTTTAATCCAATTATGTGTTGATGGTGCAAATAAAAAGGCTAAAATAAATATAAAAGGAGGTGTGGAGGAATTTACATAAAAGAATTCAATTTATAATTTATTACTCAATATAATCTTGTCACAAGTGAATATGAGACAATTTAACATATTTTTGCAGAAAAAAGTTACATTCAGCAGCACATTCCCACAGAGTCTGAAAAAATAAAAGAGGTTGATTCAATAAGAAAGTAGTCTGCAATGAAAATGTGCAGTTTTACCTGCTACTGTTCTGAAATAAACTGTTGCTTATTGAAGGACTAAAGCAGGTCAGGTGTCAGGTTGAAATGGTCATGGCTAGAAGCCATTGAGTATGCAAATGAGCAGAGATAGTTGATTGTTGGTCTTTTTGCTTACCTGAAAAATCGAATTGTTTAATATTTTGGTTTATAACTTTCTATTCATATTACAAATAAATAGGGTTGCACGATGGTGTGGTGGTTAGCACTACAGGCTCACAGCAAAAAGGTTGCTGGTTTGAGCCTCTGCTCGTGCAGTGGCCCTCTCACTGGTCATGCTGGCTTTCTCTGACCATCCAAAGGCATGCATGTTAGGTTGATTGGTCATTTCAAATCCTCCTTAGAAGTTAATGTGTGTGTGTGTGTCACTGGTTGTCTCTTGTGTGGCCTTGTGATGGACCTGCTTCTAAATTTCCCTCAACCAAGCAGCAAACTCCATTGGAAAGAAGTGAAGCCTATGTGGAAGTGCCAAAAAGCAGTTCTCCTCTCATCCACTAGGGGCTTCAAAAACGGTCCAAATCTCTACAGCGTCCCTTGTTGAAAACACCAACTTCCCAGCAGAAATAAAACATTTTAGGTTTAATAGGTTGAGTTTACAGCGCACCATAGCTTTAGCTCACCTACCGCTGTTAGTCAGTTAGCTCCTGTTAAATCTGAGTTGGCTCGGTTAACTCTTAGCTAAGGGCAAGTCAGGGTTTGATAGATGTCCATCATCCATCTGAACGCTCACAGCCCCCTCTCAACTACAGCTAGTACCAATGGCACATTCAAAGCACCAAGCAAATGTTATAAAGCATGTACCATAATTTTTTTAGATTTAAATAGATGTTGCTATGTGAGACAACACTAAAGAAAACAACTCAGTGTTGTACAGATGTAATCAGCACATCTGAAAAACATATCATTGCATCAAATTAACATGCAGAAAAACTCTTCCTCTTTTCTGTCATTACTTCATGTTGTACATTAAAAATACAACTTTTAAGTTATCTTGTACAGTTTTGTTTTAGTAAAATCCCAAAGGTCACCTTTACAGCTGTGTTTACAAGCATGATGAAGATAACAGCACCACTGCAGAGCTCTGTTTGTGTTTTCCAACCAGAAAGTAAACATGAAGCATGAAGGTTGTTTAAGACCAAATTCCATAAACGGAGAGGTGCTTTAACACAGTCTCCGGTGACTTTCTCTCTCTCTCACACACACACACACACACACGCGTGCTCAGAAACACAGTCTAAGTGGGTTAGCTCCCGATGGATACAATTCATTTAGATTTGGGTGGTCCACATTCCCTTCATGCACCTCTCCAAAGTTCTCTACTGTCCTATTTGAGAAGGATTTTCTCATTGCTTGTATACCTAGCTATTGACAGATTAGTAAATAAAGAGCATTTAATGCATATAGTTGAATTTTTCTGACCTTTAACATCACTTTAGATTCTGTTACTCTTAATTGAGTCAAACGTAACTATCATCACCTATTGTAGTTAATACTGACTTAATTCATACAATTATTTTTTATAACCCAAAATATTCTGATGGTTTTGTTTTGTTTTGTTTTGTTTTTATGCACAAGATGTGATGGTGTTTAATGAACTGATGTTTTGACTTCAGCAAATTCACTGAAAGAAATGCCGACCAAATTGGATGTTAATGAAACTGGGATGAATAGGAAAAAAGGAAGTACGAGAGGAAGGATGGGAAAAAATCTTGTGAGAAAGTGACTAAGTGAGAAACACTCGTCACTGTGTTTCAGCAGACACACACAGATGAATGTGTGTGTGAATTCAGTGAGAAGAGTTAGGGAGGAGGTCTGGGTTCAACCCAAGGACAAGGTCTTATACAAAACCCGATCAGCCATCCTGGCTCCACCACAGTTTTGTGTCTCCCAAACAGAATCTCACACTACTCCGAATACCTTTAACAGATTCTGTGTTTCTTTTTCTGTAAAAATTCTCTTCTGTCAAGTAGACCAAGAAGATTGCTGCTTTATTTTGACAACTGATGATACAGAGGCAGAAATAAATCCATGCAATCATGAACCAGATCTGGCCCGGCTCTGGAGAAGTTTGCTAAGTTAAAGTCATTACATATTTAAGTTCAAGTGGAAACATTACTAAAGGAGAAAAACCTTCATATGTCAATGTTCTCCAACAAATAAACAGCAGGGATTTGTGTTTAAAACAAAACCACTTGTATCAGTTATGATTTACTGCCCCCTTAAATCTCATACTAGCCAGATTTTCCTGGTTACTCCTAAGTTATTGTCTTTATCTGATATTTAGGAGAAAAATCATTATATTTACTGCCTTTGACTTCACTTATTTGATTTACTGTCAGTAAAACGTGATTGTTAATATTGGATTGCATGCACCTTTTTGCTGTTACACTGCCTATAATGATTGAATGTCCAATCAGATGAATCAGAATCTTGATGCAGGTTCAGTAACAATTTATTGTTTAGATCATGAATAAAAGTAACTTTGTGCCAGCATACAAAAAGTGTAGCTTCATACAGTTGCAGTTGAAGACTCTTTGCCCTTCCAGGCCAAATATCTAGTGACCCCAGTGATGTCTTTTCCCCGATATACACACATTACCTGTCCACGAAACAATGTACAACCCTCCTAAAAGAAACAAGGTGGCCTACAGTCAAATATTTGGCTCTTATATGATGTTTCACATCTTCATTGCTCTGGAATAAGAAAGACGGGATTTTGCCAACCTGAAATTCCTTTCTCAGCCAAACAGGGAGTAAAGTGACCAAACTCTCAAAAATAATCAGCTTTTGTTTAATTTCTAATTAATTGCTGGTTTATTTGTAACATCCTCACAAAATGAGTCCTTAACTATCATTTTTAAAAAGTAGTTAAATTAATCTATGCACCTAGTCCACTACAATCATTTTTATAAAAATGGTAGCAATATTTTGTCTCATCATTATTTTAGTCTTTCTTTGTCAGCTGAAAGGTATTAATGCATCTCTGAGACATCCCAAGCTACTTCCTGTTCTACTAATCTTCCTTTATCATTTAACTTTCTGTCCTCGTGCTTTCAGCCGGTTGCCACATGCAGTTGTCTTGCTTCCACTGCCCCATTATCCAAACCACTCATTCACAAATGCCTATACAGACTCCACAGACACACCACTACACACAAGGCTCTCATGAAATGAATCTGTCTGTATCAGCAGCACACTAGCCATTTGGCACAATGGACTACCATGAATAATTCAGCCAGAAGAGGAGCGAAACAGCAAAGAGGGGGGGGTGTAGCTGAGATGTAAACAGGAGGGAACGATAGAACAAGAGAGAGGTGGAGGAAGGGAGACACAAGGAAAGAATAAACATGATTAAAACTTGCTGAGTCAAGAGTGAGAGGAACTGTGTGTGTTTTTGACTACACAGAGGCCCCTTTGTGCTGCCCTGTCCAAACGCACTGGGACCACCGAGCTGTGCCAGACTCTGCAACCTCCTCTCTCCATCCACACTGAGCCGTTTTACTTTTAAAGCTGATGGGAAAATCTTGTTGTAAACACTAGCTAAAAAAAACCTTTAAGCTTATACACGATGAGTTTTGTGGCATTTATGAGAGACATTTAAAAAATCTTGTCGTGACCTATTTAAAATGAGCAGCAACCAGGACTGCTCAGTCTGCTAACAGCACTTCTGCTACTTTACCAGATATCAACCTGTAAAATGCACATGATGTCACATCAGTCTGCATGCTCTTAAAGAAAAATATCATGGACACATTTTAAAAAGTTGAGAAGATAGAAAGTTTTTAGCACTTTGCTATACTTTCAGTGTATTCTTCATTAAGTTCATCTGTAATCTGGTGTGTGATTGGTTTTTTATTTGGATATATGTCTGTCAGGTTGACAAGGCTTGGAAAAAGTTCTGTGATGATTTTTTGGGGGTGCATTTCATAATAAATATAACAAATTAAGCCCAACAGTTTGTTTGTAAAATGATTGCACCCCTTAACTGGATAATTACTGTGATGTCAAAACCTCATTTTTAGTGTATATGCTCATCTTTCTCAAGCAAACAGACTGAGGTGCATACATCAGCTACAACAGCAAGTAGCAAAGAAATGACGTCAATTTTGAGATTTTTTCTTATTTACTCCAGAATGGTCTTGACACTTTGAAATTACTGGGTAATTTTTGCCTTAATGGGGCTTGATGGTAATAACACTATCTCTTTGCCATGGCGATAGTGTTTTTGGTTCTAGTACTTCTGTGGTTTAGTGAATCAAAAAGCACTTTGAGCTGTCCTGTACATGAAAGGTGCTATATAAATAAACTTGCCTTGCCTAGTGGAAATGGTGGTCTGCTGCTGTTGTGCTGCATTTAATGACCTCTTAAAGGATTCAAACTGCAGTCATTACACTATACAAACAAGATTATATAATAAATATTTTGTGAGCAAATACCTGTAGTGCAATAGTTTATCTTCAAATAATTTGTGGAAATGCAGGATATCAACTAGCAGTGGAAGGAATCCTGAATATGATGAGCATAAACGAGCTTTGCAAAGCTCTCTGTATTGCTGACCCAGTCAAACCAGACTACTTTAACTTGAAGTGAATGGAAAAATCATACAGTGTAAATGTGACTATTCACTTACGTGGCCACTTGATGCATGACCTTAGTCGAAGTGTCTTTCAGGGTGTCTTTTAAGTTGTCCTTGAAGTTGCTGAAGAACTTCCCAGCTCCCCCTTTCACCATGTCCAACAATCCTCCACCATAGTTGGCATCCATATCTGGAAACAAGGAAGATGTAGAAAAATTTGTTGCTGCTGAAATTTATAAGTTTCATTTTAACTTAAACAGCAATGTCTGTGCAAAACTGTAAATAAATATAGGTTTAAAGCAACTGTGAACAAGGACATAAGAAGCAGGACGTGTTAGAAATACTCCAGCATTTGAAGCTATGTTGAACTGTGTGTATATAGTGTGTATGTGAACACTCTGAAGAGTAAGCAAATGTTGAAAAATACCCAATTGTTGCATCTGAATCCGCATCCCTCTGGTGAACTGAGAATTTCTGTCCCGCCTCTCCTCCTGTCTCTTTCATTGTCACAGTGTAACCACAGTATCATCACCTGATATGTAACTTGTGCAGACAAATCAAATAGCATTGTGCAAAATGCAGCAGAAAAATACCCTCAGAGGAATATTTTGCAAGCATCAACTCTAAGCACAGAGGTTTATCTAAAACCTTTTGTGTGTTTTTGTGCTCTTGTGGACGGGAAACCATCCAGAGACCAACCTGCAGTGAGATGGCACAGAGCACCAAAGGCCAACTCTGTTGAAGTGAACAAAAACTAAACCAGAACCACCGGAACTAGTTTCAGTTCATGTGGTTTAGGCAAGGTATGGGTTGTCTATATAAAACATTATAATTCAGCACAGACTTTCTTACATCCAGAGTTCTTTACAAACGCTGCGGGGACAGAGAAGTGCTAGCCTCTCCTAGTTAAGACACAGAATAAACTCCTTTACCACATTTGCTGTATTTGCTCAGACGATCACAGAAGGAGGCTGAAATGTGTAGAATGGATTTGGGTTTTACTCAGACCCAAAAAAACTCTGTCTTATTGAATTTATATAACCTACAGAAAACTCATATGGAACTAAATCCATGAAAACTACTGCCAACTAAGGATTTTATGTGTTGTACCTGCTTAAAATACTCTGTGTAAAAAGAAGAATAAACAACATCACTTACTGTTTACATGCAAAGAGAATAAAGGATTATATAAAAGGATTCGGCACCAGTAACTTAATCACATCTGCCTCTTTGCCTCTTTCATATGCTTCATTTTATCCTGTAGCTGAACAAAAGTTTGGCTTTTATTTTTTTTTGGCATGTCCACATCATGAAACTACATTAAAAAAAAAGAATAACATCCAGCACTGATTTCATCCTTCTACTGGCAGTTATAAATATTAACCACCCCATTGATCTGACTGAGCCATCAATATTTTTCATTTGTTGATATATAAATTACCTATTTGAAGTAATCTTGATTGAGTAAGTTACTTCCTCTGATAACAGAAAATAATATATTTTATGTTCTACTTACTTGAAGAGAACTAGATCTAGTGTCTTTGGGTGACATTAGTTGATATTTGGAACTAACTCGCATTACGTTAGGCCTTGCTTGAGATTGTTAAAAAGAGCAAGAACTGTTTTGTTCTTTTCTTGCCATCGCTGGAAATTAATGCAAGCAACTTCTATAGCTAAAAAAATAACATTTCATGAGAAATGTGCACATCCAAAGGGTCCACAGAGATGAGTCAAATGATCAATGTATTCAGGAGTTGCTGTGAGACCATATGTTAACCATAAATATCCTGCCTGCACTCAGATGTATAAGCTGAAACTCCCCTCCTGCTGGTTTATTTTAAGCTTCCAACTGTGCATCTCCCACCCAGTGAATATAATAGGATCCTTCTCAACCATGAAATCAAAAGCTAAGTGAATCCAACCTGAATGTGCCCATCATACTTGATACCTGAACAGGTACCAGTGATGCTGTTTCATAGAAAATCTCACAGCAAAGAGAGTTGTTCCAAAAATAAAGAAAAAAAGACAAGGCCCATAGCTCTCTCCTCTTCACTTACTCAACCACCTCTTATTGTTTTTACCAAGGCAACAAAACACACAGTGGGGAAAATATGCCTGAAGAAAGAGAAAGGGAAAGATGGCTCTAGTTACACCCAAAGGGATCAATAGAGTTCTGAATATTTCCAACTCCTCCTGCAGCCTCCAACCTTTCTCCTTCAATAGCTAGGCTGGAGTGAATGGCGTATGATTGCTGCATACACACACAATAAAGCCTGACAGGCAAACACAGTGCAGTGCATTCAGTTTGAGGGTTGTGAGTCAGCAGGACCTTACAGCATCCTGGACTTGAATGACTGTAGTGCAAATCAAACTCTAATCTGCTTAGTTTTACATGCTGCTGATGAGACAAGGAGCCTACAATTAATCATATACTACCCAGCTTAACGCAAGGTATATTCCAGTCCTGTGATGGATGAGGAAGCCATTACCGGCCATGAAACACAAATACTGGAGTTTTGAAAATGGTCAGTTCGATAGAAATTCAAAAATTCAGGATTTGAAGTATTATAATCATTTTATCTTCATGTTACCCATTTTAAACTCCTAGTTTAAAACCTAGGAATACCTAGTGCTAATGCTTCTTTTTAAATAAAATTTACTTATCCATGTTTTGTCTGTGAAAGGGTAAAGCCGTCTTATTCTATTTGTATGTGCACTAGTACATTAAAAAATTGAAATGACTATTTTGATCCTGACTTTATTTTACTAACAAACATAATTTATCTGATGCATTTACACTTACAGATATTATTCAGGGCGTATTTAAACAGATGTAACACTGAAGTCAGACCATATCAAGTCTGTCAAATCACTTAAAAGATTTATTGTTTACATCTGGTTGACTCCATAGAAAACCTCCAGAGTTTCTTAGTTCAACCCCTGAGAGGTTTAAAGCTATTTAGTTATGCTTCAGGAGGTGTGCTCAAACAATATTACTTAATAAAAATTCTTCTGAGATATTGCAGAAGCTGTGTCTGATGAAATATGAGAATATAGAGGCTAATTTAAGCTTTTTTGCTTGTTGCAAATTTATACCTGTTTCACATCTCTGAGGAAAGAAGATGAAAAATGAATTAAAGAATACAGTTTTCTCAAAAACCTTGTAGGCAGATTGGTTTGATATAGTTTGATCATGGTTCATGGAGCAAAGATGTAACAATAAGGGCCAAATTTACTAAGATCTCAATTTGCGTGTACTAATTAGCATGTGGGATCTAGAATTTAGCGTGTGGGGCGGG
>JBAMHV010000015.1:6934731-6962164 GCA_037177535.1 Pseudomugil gertrudae
ACGGGGTTTTTTTTAGTTTGAGTCCCCCCCCACACCCAAAAGACGGGGAAAGTGGCCAAGGTCACAAGGGGGGCAGGGGGCCCGGAACTCCCCCCCCCCCCCCCCCCCCAAAAAAAAAAAAAACCTCCTTCTATCACAGTACAACAGTACATGCAATAAGGATTCATTTCACTTTATTGTTTTACATGCAACCCTGTTTACTATTCACACTTTATCCATCATATACATACCACATCAAAAATAGTTTGATATGGCCATCTGATCATTTCCACTTTGCTAAATATATAACTTGCAAGTTTATCTGTGTTTGTGATCAACATGCCTGCTTTCAGTGATGTCAGACTTTGTTACTTAAAACAGGTTCACTTCTCTTTTGACCTAATTTCAATAATATGACCATGACAGTGGTAGCCAGACATGACATTTTTGGAGGGATTGCCCCCCCTAAAAAAATGCTAAACATTACTGGGATTGATAGTGGACCAGCTGTGCGGGGTCCTGGAGGGGTTTTGGAAGTTTGCCCAACCAATCTACATGTGTTTTGTGGACTTGGAAAAGGCATTCGACCTTGTACTCCAGGCTGTCCTGTGTTGGGTTCCCTAGGAGTATAGAGTACCAGACACCATTGCACGAGCTGTCCTGTCCTTGTACGATCGGCCCCACAGATCGATTCTCTTTGCCAGGAGTAAGTTTGAGTTGTTTCCTGTAAAGGTTTGACCCCACCAAGGCCCCCCTGATGAGGTGCTTTGGGCATTAAGTCAGGATGGCTCCTGTGCACCTCCCTAATGAGGTGTTCTGGACACTTCCCACATGGAAGTGACCTGGTGAAAACCCAGGATAGGCTAGAGGTACTACCTCTTTAAACTGGCCTGGTAACTGGCAAGAGGAAGTGGCTGGGCAGATGGAAGTCTGTGCTTCCCTGCCATGCCAGCTGTCACCACTATCCTGGATAAGCAGAAGAGATAAATGGATTGGTGTAAATGTTGACTATATGCACAACTCTCTACAAAAGCTGTGTGTTTTCTGTTACAGAAATTTCTAACCTGCTGGTGTTCACTAAAGACAGAGCACTGGCTCCTCAGACTCCCAAGGAGGACAGCCAGCTCAGCTTCCATCGCATCCTCAAGGAGGAGATTGAACAGGTACACTCTTTATGTGCACTCATCTCCTATGTCACTATGGTGCTGCAGCAATATAGTTAAAATGTAAGATAAAAAACTCAAAACATTACATGGATATAAGTAGTTTTAAGTAATTAAGATGTTTTATTTTACATTGCTATTTAAATTCTAGTGAATCTCTAGTATTATTTTTTATGCTACCTGTAAAATGAAGTAAACAATGTACTAAAATATCTTTAAATATAGTTCAGTCTTATACAATGTGCAGGCATACTGGATCTTAGTCCCCACACAAACAGAAATGATAGCTTTGTCCTATTATAGAATCACCATTTAGCTGTATTATATACTGGTGAATATGAGCAGTTCAAGGTGGACTGTATAAAACCATTCTGATATCAAATGAGACTTTATGGGAATTTAAACAGGTTAGTGAAATAATTTAAGTGAAAATGTACTTTTCATCTAAATAAAAGCTTATTTATATTTTAAGTGTCATTCTGAAGAACTGCTGTTTTATTAACTTTCTGCTCTGCTAACAAGGAGGAGCATCTTGGTGTTGGCACCAAAACCAACATCTACTCAGGCACGCTCAAAGTGAAGAGTGAGGAGGAGGAGGATGCAGGTTACACATCCTTCCAAGAATTTAAGGTGGTCCTGAAAGTGTTGGGTTCTGGACACCGGGACATCTCCTTGGTGAGACAATCATATAACCTCTCTATGAAATTTTCTCCATTCTGTATCATGTAACTGTACTTGCACATGATATTTACTGAGTCCAAACTGTGCTGTATGGACTGAGGCATGTCTTTGTTTCCATTATCAGGCATTCTTTGAAACAGCCAGCAGGATGCAACAAGTGTCACACAAACACATTGTGCTCCTTTATGGAGTGTGTGTACGCCACCAGGAGAGTAAGTGCACATAAAAGCTGTGTAATCAAGGATGTGATGCTGTATTTCAGACACATTGACACTTTCTGGTTTTGTTTTTTTTTTAATCACAAGATATCATGGTGGAGGAATTTGTCCAAGAAGGACCCCTGGATGTGTTTATGAGGAGACAGCAGAATCCTCTCAGCACATTATGGAAGTTCCAGGTGGCCAAGCAGCTGGCCTCAGCTCTCAGCTACTTGGTAAGAAGAAGATGCAAATACTCAAACTAGAAATCCAAGCAGAAATGCCAGGTGAATGTGGTAAAAGGTGGTGGACGCACATTTATTTACCCTTGTTCATGAAGCCCAGTTTCCACATAAGTGAAGCCCTGTGTGAAGTTTGTGAATGGTCACAGAGAACACCACAAAATAAAGGCTACTGCTAACCATGCACCACAATGAAGACCAAGGAGCTGTCCAAACAGGCTGGATTGTCAAGAGGTGTTAAATATCCAGCAGAGCAACTGAACTGCACCATCACAAGCCGAGCAGGAGAGGACATTATTCAGAAGACATGTAACTCAATTGAATTTTATCTTCACTATTCAGGGTCTGCCAGAGATTTATCTCCTAATTACATTTAATCAAAATCCCCATAATTTAGTCTTCCTAGCTAAGATACATACTACATACTTTTAATTTTGATTAATCTAAAAAAAAAGAATGAACAAATGCTTCATTAGTATGTATGTTGTGTAGATTAAATGATTAGATACAATTTTAAGGCAACAAAATAAGAAAAAAATGTCAAATTGAGCAAATACTTGTCCAACTCACAGCGCTATGGGATTATCTGTACATTTTTATTTCTTTGATTTTTTTTATTTAACATTCATTCATTATCTGTACTGCTTATTCCAATGAAGGGTTGCAGATCGCTGGGGTCTATCCCAGTCAGGGTACACCCTGGACAGTTCACCAGTCCATCACAGAGCCATAATAATATATCATGTTATATATGAGTTTAAACATCAAAATGAGAAAATAGCTTGATTAAGAATATGTGTTTTGTGTGTGTTTTAGGAGGATAAAAAGCTGGTCCATGGCTATGTGTGTGCCAAAAACATTCTGTTGGCCAGAGGTGGACTGGATGCAGATGAAGGGGGACCCTTTATCAAGCTAAGCGATCCAGGAATCCCAATTACAGTTCTTAGCCGGAAGGGTAAGTACAGGCAACTTCCCTTGAAGTCTGTCACAGTACAACAGAAATGGTTGCAAAACGGCTGCCACGAAATATTTCACAAGACTTTCCACTTTGTGTTCTCGTAAGACCAAAATAGTAAAACCTTTTTCTCCATTAAATGTAGGAGTTAATAATGCATTAATGAAAACGCAGAAGATGCACAGATCAGAACTGAAAGCAAATAAAAGTTTTTACCACTATGGATTTGTTTTAGTGTAGACACAGACTGATTTGGATCTGGCAGACCTCAAACCCAGGGACAATGTCAAAATATGTTACCTGACCACACAGCAGTGGATAAAGTAACTTTTATGTTTTTATTCTCCTTTTCGCCCTTATTATCTTCCCAAACTACACAGTAAAAACAATAAAAAAAAACCTACTAAAGGAACATTTCTGATCAAACCGACTCAGAGCCCAAGACTCGGTAATAAGAATCATATTTCTCGTGTATAATCAGTACACATACTTACGGGCACATTTCCATCTCAGATTGTGATTATTCGGCTTGTAAAAGCTAGATCTGCGTTTAGTGGAGACAACAAGAACGTGTCTCAGATTGCACAGTTCCCTTCAAATGGCAGCGTCATGTTTCTGTTGTTCTCTATAAGAGAACGAAGTGGTTGTATAGACCAGTGTGGCTCTTTAGATGGATCTGCACCTCACCACATACCCATGGGATTACCCCTTCCTCACGCTTTGTTCCCAGAAATCTTTAACATTTCTTCTTCTGTCTCTATCACTGCTGATCTTCCAGTTAAATATCGATGTCCTTTTACAAAGATTTAATTGAACATGATGCATAAAGTGCTCTGAAACCCTTTGGGAGCACTCTTCTCTGCTTCCCAGCAATCTGATTGCTTTACTCAAAGCCTGAAATCTATTCTTCTCTCTCTCTTTCTTCTTTTAGTCACAACATTCAATTCCTCCCATTTCTGTCTACTCAGCTCTCTCACTGTGTCTTTGTCTTATCTCCCCTCTTTACTTACTAACATACATCCTCTTATTTGATGTTATGGATTTGTACAGCCAAAACATGGTGACATGGTGGTCATCAATCAGTTAACCTGTCTTGCAGTCAGAGGAATATCATTTATAACGGTATGTTGACTTCTTGTCCAATCACAGAACTGCACTGATGGTATTGATAAGGTTGCACACTGAGATTTGTTATTGCATATGTAAAATGTGGTTGGCGTGATTTTATTTAGTAATTTTTAAATATAGGTTTTAGTTACTATTTTGTAGGAATATAAACAAGTGTATCTTGACTGACGAGAGAATCTTGACTGATCTATGATATGAGTATAAGGTTTAAAAAACCTTCTTTCTATAAGGTTTATTAGGAATGTTTATAAAAACTGATGTCAAATAAATTAAAACCATTTTCTTGTAGTATTTTTGGAAGAGGGATGAGGATTGTTATTGGAGAAGCTAAGATGGAATGAACAGACTTTTTCTACATCTTAAAGGTTTTTTTTTCTGGGGGTTTCTGATTGGATTCTAGTGAAGTGTTGAAGGATAGTCCTCTTTTAAAAATTAATTTCAAGGTGCCTGGAAACTTAAAAGAAAAGATAACGTTGGGTTGAACTCTTCTGCCAACGACGTCTTTCTGAATCTGAATGTTCACTTCCAAAGACGCCAGTCGTTGCATAACAAATGCCACTGCTATAGTGTTATGGAAAGTCGATTTGGCCTGATGCTCCGTACAAAACATCCCCAAATTCTGCCCTTATTGTGCTCCGAGCGTAAACCCACCATGTTGTAAACCCACCCCAAACATGCCCTGATGCAGACACTCAGCCCTCCACATCTGCAGTCCCATAACTCAACATTATGCAGATCTATAAAACGCTGGCAGCCCGGGGCTCTCTGCTGCAGCAGTGGCTAGCAGTCAGTGAGTACACATGCACTGTGGAAATTTCCCAGATTTTGAAGTAAAGACGACAATTTCAGCACCCATCTTGCATCTTACATTTACTAAGAGCTCTTCATACAGTAAAACTCTGTCCGATGCTGACTCGTGTAACTGAGGATGCTGCTGGGCACTTTGTTACCAAACAAGTTAGAAATACAGCCTTAAAGTAGAGAATTACCTCACTCACATCACCACTCTGATTGGCTTACTGCTTTATGACTGACATGAAGTGGGTTGTTATTATTTTGAGAGCTTAAACTTATATTTCCAAAAGTGATGCTGTATGATCGATTTTCTTTGGCAGCTCGGTTTTTATACGATCACAGACAGATATTTTAGTTTTGCTGGAAAGCTGTGAAATGATTTAGATCCACGGTTTTTAATTGGAAAGAAAGAAATCTCTTTCAGAAGCTTTTTTTTTTGGGTATTTTTTGGGATGGTTCTTTATAATATGACAATAAATAAAGTAGAACTAAAATAAAAATGGCTTTAGAATTAAATGAGACATTGCCGTTCTGATGTATTTCAGTGGTTAAAACGGGTTTCACTGCTTTGCTTTCACACTAGACACAAAGTAACATTCAGATCAGGTTGAGCATCAAGCCACACAGTCGGCTGAAGCTGCCATCAGATGCATCAGATAAATATGTTTGAGGTGTTTCCTAAAGGAAACGTGTGTTGTGTCTTCAGAGTGTGTGGGTCGCATCCCGTGGATTGCTCCAGAGTGTGTGAAGAATGTATCATCTCAGAGTATCAGTGTTGCTGCTGATAAATGGGGATTTGGTACCACCTTGTGGGAGATCTGCTATGATGGGGAGGTTCCTCTCAAAGATAAGAAACTAACAGAGGTACATGCCACACACAAACACACATCACATGCATACAAACAAAGTCCCTCTTTGTCTGTTTTAGTTTGTTTCAGCTGCTTTTGTCACTCTTTCATTTTGTTCAGCCCCAAAATGTTCACATTACTCTCTTTTTTTTTACATTTCCTCACGTAAATGTATGTCTTCATGCTTCTGTTTTGTACAGAAAGAGAGATTCTATGAAATGGAGTGCCAACTGGCCACCCCTGACTGTAGAGAGCTGGCAACACTCATGACGCATTGCATGAACTACGATCCTAAGAAGAGACCTTTCTTTAGGGCCATCGTCAGAGACATTGACATGTTGGAGGAAAAAAGTATGTTACAGAAATGTGCAGACCTGAGAGTATGTTGTTCACATGCAAGAAATAGATTCCTCATCAAAACCTTAGATAGCATTTGGTTTGAGCAGTTAAATTTAAAACAGGTAAAAAGATAAAGGTGCAATTATAAACCTCTGTGGAACAAATCAAAAGCAATTTTTTTTTATAGTTCAGGCCAGTTTTCATGTTTTGTCTCTCACCTAGTAGCAGCCCCACAAAGAGACAGAGTTGTTTACTCAGCTCGGATGTTCGTGAGGAAGTTCACAGGGTGCATTATCAGAAATCTGCCCCTCTCTGAGGCCCCATGGCCACATAAGCACACTCACTTCTTCCACCTGCTGACCCGTTTTGGATACTACAATTTAGCCAAATCCAACATAATGTCTATAAAATAAAATCACTGTAAAATAAACCAACTCTGACTAAAAGTTGCACCTAAAAGTCTTAAATCAGCTAAAAAAAAACATCATTTTTGTATTATTAAACTTTTATAGATTCATATGAGTTTTAGGTTTTAAGTAAAAAGCTTCATAACAGTGGAGAAAACCGTAACCGGGTCAACCACATTCAACTTCCTATGATGCAAGAGTGCTTATGTTCAAGAAGGCACGTTTCATCCAGCTCACTAGATGTAAATCCTCCCGTTTCCCTCAGATCCATCTATCAAACCCAAACGCCCCGCAGACGTCGACCCAACCATGTTCGAAAAGAGATTCCTGAAGAAGATCAGAGACCTGGGAGAGGTAAGCTGCTGCTGCGTTTCACCCTCTGTGTGACATAACTTAGTACTTTACAGGGCTGAAAAGCTAAATTGATTCCATTTGTAGTTAATTGAGTAAATTGGATAATTTAATTGAAAATGCATTTTCTTGTAAGTGCGTTTTAATGAGTAACATTACCAAAGTGAAGATTTTCAGCTAAGAAAGATGAAACCAGTCGTGTTTCTTCCCTAAAAACAGTATGAAGTGGGTATTATTCACAAATTTAGATGAATGAACCAACGTTAACTGAACAAGACGTCGTCGGTGTGTATACGCTTTGAATAGTTCACGTTCTCCACATAGGGTCACTTTGGGAAGGTGGAGCTGTGTCGCTATGATCCACGTGGTGACAGAACAGGAGAGCTGGTTGCAGTAAAGTCCCTGAAACCTGAAACAAATCAGGAGCAGAGCAACACCCAGTCCAGAGAGAACAACCCCCTGTCCACAGAGATCAACAATCTGTCCAGAGAGATCGACATCCTGAAGGCTCTCTACCATGAAAACATTGTTAAATACAAAGGCATCTGCAAAGAGGAAGGTAAAACTGAGTTCACACACAGATGTGATGCATTTCAGGTTAAACCTGAATCATTTCCTGCAGTTTCTCTTTTTATTTCATGTTTTTTCTTCTTTTTAAGCACGTCTTGTACATGAAATGTGCCATGCAAATATATTTGATTTACCTTTGGCGAGGAAAAGAGTCCACAGTTTTCTAATGTTCACACCTGTAGCTTTTGTCTAACAGTAGTAAATTAGATGCACAAAGATGCAGATGAATTACTGCCAGTTTCTGACTGCTTTTGTACGTAATTATGTTTGTAGGGGATCAGGGCATGAAGCTGATCATGGAGTTTCTTCCTCTGGGCAGTTTGAAGGACTATTTACCCAGAAAGAAAAGTGAGACCAGCTTCAGTACTCTGCTCAGCTACTGTATTCAGATATGCAAGGTAACAGTGTCAGAGCCATTGTTTGATTAAATTCTAATCCATTAAGAAAGTATTTCTTTAAGTTACATTTCCGTTTTATTCTTAGGGCATGGATTATTTGGGATCTCTAAATTACATCCACCGGGACTTGGCTGCCCGGAATGTGCTGGTGGAAAACGAGAAGACAGTGAAAATCGGAGATTTTGGCCTCACCAAGAGCATCAAAGACAACGAGGGATACTACAAACCCAAAGAAAACGTCGACAGCCCTGTTTTCTGGTGAGACAAGGAGGAGAAAGTTGAGCTCAATCATAAGGAGTTCAGAGGGCACTCAGAAGTTGTTGCATGGGTCCTGGCCGGGGAAAGTTATAGTGAACACTTTGATCGTTGGTTGTCTTTCAGGTATGCTCCAGAATGTCTGACCAATCTCAAGTTTTACCTGGCCTCAGACGTCTGGTCCTTCGGGGTAACGATGTACGAGCTTGTCACTTACTGCGATTCTTCCAAGAACCCCATGGAGGTCAGTGTGCATTCCTCTCTTTACCCATTAAAAATAATCTCATCCTGTATTTTTAACAAGTGATGATGATGATTATCCATACATATAAAAAATAAATGTTTGACTTGTTTTATGCATTAGATGTGTGTGAACCAGAGAAGCAGATAAGTCTTCTTAACCAAAAACTTGCTTTTATATCAGACCTTTAACGGGCAGACCTACTACTAGACCCCCCTCCCCTCCTCACTGTTCCCTCCAGCACTCAGCATCATGGGGGAGAGCATTCAGTTGCTCTGCACCTCATCTTTGTGACTACAGGGACTGTGTTGGATGTCTGATGGGACTGGAAATTTCACATTTTGGGTTTTTGTCTTTATTTTATTATTTTGCTGCTCTTGTTTTTTTCCCTGTTTTTACTAAGTACAGCATCTGGAATGACCTGAAAGGTGCTTTAAAATGAAATGTGCTATTATCAGGACTTTATGGCAGGAGCTGTACTAAGATGTCCAGATTGTGTCAGTCGTGTTTTTTTACGTTACGTTCCCATATATGTAATCTAAATGAAAAAGATTCTGTACAGAAAAGTGTAACCCGTCTTTGTCTTCTGCCCACAGTGCATGGGCCGTATTATTGGTAAATGTAAGGGTCAGATGGTCGTCGTCCACTTAGTGAAAGCGTTGGAAGCAGGAATAAGACTTCCACGTCCTGATGGATGCCCTGAAGCTGTAAGTTTTTCCTCATCAAAAGAGGGAACAGATCTCTTCCCATTTCAAATTAAAAGCATATCCAGTTACCTGTCAGAATGTGCACGTCCATCCAGTTTCCATTTCTACCGACTGCTCTCTGACTTTGCTGTTTTTCTTCCAGATGTACGAACTGATGACAAAGTGCTGGCATGACAAGCCCGAGAAGAGAATCACCTTCAAGCGTTTGATCGAAGAGCTCACCTTCCTGCAGCAGCAACAGAACCAGTAAACTTCCTGTTGTTGGAAGTTCTGGGAGTAAAGCTTACTCGAAACCAGATGCAAGCTGCAGAACCCCAGATTAGCATCTGCTTGTGCAGCTTCACTGTAGTGAGACATTCAGCACTTTGCTCTGTCGTACTCCAAGTCTTATCATTTTAGCTCACAATATTTTATATATTCTCTTTGGCAGACATAATATCCTGATATAACCTGCTTTGAGCAAACACTTTGGGTCAAATAAACCCCGTAGCCTCCGTTGATGTATCTTAGATGCAGTTTGGAAACCTACCACGGACTCCTGGAGCACGCTGAAAATGTAAAAACTGGCTGACTGGATGGATGCTGGGACGATGAAAACGGTTCAGGAACGGTTTACTTTCACCGGATCTGTGGCCGCCTTCTACGACGGCTATTCAGAGCAAGTGCTTGGACGGACACGAGATGGACAATGGGACAACACACATACTGGTTTTATGTACGCCTGTTTTGAAGAAATAATAACATCAATCAAATTAATTTCTTTTTATTATAAGAGATCATTTCTGTTTTGTGATGTGCAAATGCAGCTTCTGAGAAGTGGCATTAAACCAGAGCCAGTCAGCTGTAGTCCTTCCTCTGCAGTCGTGTTGAGATTGAATGTTAAATCAGAAACATCACACGTTCATTAATACTCGATAGTAAATGTGAAGATTTAAAGACTAAAGTGATCGAAGGTGTTTTGAAATGAAAACTGAGCCTTTTCCCCATATTAAGGATTTTATTGACCAGCAATGAAAAGATGAATGTAGAGAAGAAATTCTCTGTAGAGGAGCCGTTTAAGCTGCATTTGCACACAAACTGATTTTTTTCCTTTATCGTGCATCAGTGTACTTATTATTCAAGAAACATTTCAGAGCCACGTGAGGGCAGTGTAACTCTGGTTTTCCTCTCTTCCATAGTTTTGTGGCTTAACATTTAAGTTGTATAACAAATATTCCAATTCTTGTAGCTGTGCTGGTGTAAATGGGGAGAAAGCTGAAGGTGTTTATGAAAATAACAGAGTAGGAAGAATTAATCTGTATCGCTTTATTTCTGAAAAAAATGTTACAAAGACAACTATTTGCTTTTTTTCTTGCTGTGCCTTTTACCAGCATGTGTTCAGAGATCGGTCTTTTTCTGTTGAAAGACCACTGGTGGGTGTCGTCAGCAACTCACCTGGTCACACACTGTGTGTGTGTGTGTGTGTGTGTGTGTGTGTGTGTATAAAGGTGGATGACAACAGGACCAACACGCTTCAGCTCACAATTTATTTAGGAATGTAAAAGACAACTCCTTCCGCTCTAAATAAAAGATATATAATTTGTCAAAAAAAAGTTATCCATAAATACACAATGAAAAAATAAATAATAAATGTTTGCTGCTTTTTTTTTCTCAGTCTAGCAAATTATTTACTACTGAAAACAAGTTCTATACAGCTGTATGTAAGCATGCTAAAGCGGCTCTAGAAATGCCTTATTCACAGTAAAATGAATATCTGTGAAATATAAAATTTAACAAAATCTACAGTTAATTTCAGGAGAAAAAAAAACCCACATGCGTGTAAAGCCGAAGCTGTTTAGAGCACAATAAACACTGCAAGTCGAAAATTATGTACAATCATTGACCGTGTCAGAAAATGTGAGAAGTATTGCGAAGCGGAGGTCAACACGCCCACTCAGTCACTTACTATTGCAAAGTTCAGCGTGTGTAATATGCAGGATTCATACAAGAACAATGGCAGATGCTCTGAAGCAGAGAAGAAAAGAAAAGCCCTGATTTTTTTTAAACTTAAACCCATTTAGCTGCATCAGTTTCTGTTCTGTGATACGGTGCGGTACACCACAACATCACTTTATCCAACCTGGGGTGCAAACAGCTGGTTCTCCAAGGAAGGTCCGAATAATGCAAGATTTCAGGTGTTATTGTGCCGTTCATTTCTACGACAGACCCCCGCCTCCCCCCAGTATGACATAATCACATCTAAATGCTGCAACATCTACATTTCCCAATGTGGGATGAATAAAGTACATCTATCTATCTAATCTACCTACCTACCTAATACATTTGGTAGCTTAGAGTTGAGAAATTATATTTTTTTTAAAGAACAGGTGTGAAAATGTGCTGAAAGGTGGTCAGAAAACAAATCAGAGACAACTTTTCATCCTAATTACAAGAAATAAAATATCATTTGATTGTTTTGTTGAATGAAAAGAATCCGCCAATAGCGTAGCCACTACAGGCCCACATCTGGAAGAACACTAAGAGCATGAAGGAAACCATAATTCCAGCATCACAACATTTATCCATTAATAAAAGTCCCCAAAAAAGTTATGGGATAAAATTTCCAACTCTGAGTTTCCGTGAGACGTGTCCTTACTACAACAGCACTGGTGCCCATCAAGTACAAGATCAAAGGCTAAAAAGTGAAGTGAATAAAGACAGAGGCGTCAGAGTTTTCACATCTTTTTTCCATTTTAAAGTCAGAAGGCAGGTTCGTCTCTCCTCAAATGAGCCTCTCAGAGCATCTTTAGGTGGCTCTTGTTTATCCACAAACCTATTTTTAAAGCTTTGGAAGAGCCAAACAATCCCTCAAACAGCAATCCTGTTATAATATGCAAAGCTTATTGCAAATTTGTGTCTCATACACACGCTTACATAGTTACATATAAACATGTCTTAACAGAAAGACTGGGGAATACTACAGGGGTGTGTGACTTAAAGGCAACACCAGCTGAAACAGGCTTAATGTCAACATGTTAAACAGGAAAAGAGGAAGCTGAATGGAAAGGATCATTTTTATGCACCACAGTAACAGAAGGTGAAACTGTTTCCTACTTTTTTTGCTCATTTGCTCACTGTGTGTCAGACTGCGGGAGATCATTTCACTTCATGAAAGTAAACCAAATGGGATCATTTTTCATATTTTCTCAGTGCAAAAACACAAAATAAGGGATAAATTCAGCTCAACTTCTATTTAATTTCAGTTCATCTGAGTTTTCTCAACATTTTCGAGTTGCACACTGTGAGCTGAATGGTGGGCTAGAAAAAATGTCCTGCAGACAAAACAAAATGAAATAATCTGCATGTCTAACAAATATCCAACAAATTTCACCATTTTATTCGTGTTAACTTTTACTGAATGAAAAATTCAGCATATAAAATACGTAATATTGCTAAAATAAGTGACATCCTGTCACACAGTGATGCAGACAATGTTGTCCATATATCTGTTACTTCAAGACTGGACAACTACAATTCCTCATTACTGGACTTTTCCCAAATATGGCCAGATAATTTTCCAAAATCCTTTAGCGAGGCTCCTGAGAGCTAGCAGGAGATCTATTTCTCCAGTTTTAGCTTGTATTACTCTTTTCTACAGCAGCCTCCCCATGCATGCTCAGGATGGGGGATTAAATTGAAGACAGAATTTGGTGAAATCTGTTGGTTTTCCTCACACTTATGAAAACAGTGGTTATAAACTGACACTACAACTACAGCTGAACTGAACAGGAAAAAAAAGGAACGAGACAATTTAGTCAGAACTAAATAATTCAACATTATTGGCTTCTGTTCAGATTATCCTCCACAGATCCACACTTGAAGCTGGCCTAAGCTGCCTCCTAATGTGTCATTTGCAGTAAAACTGCTGTGAGATGAGTTGAGCGAGGCGGCAGGAATCACATCTATCTGCAGACCTTTGGTAAATATGATTGTTTCCTTAAGCTGACACTGAAGCACGGGGAGGATTCACTCCATGGGAAAGACAAAAAGTGCAAAAGAATGAGCTTAATAAATGAATCTGGATCGGAGCTTGAAACATGTCTGAGTGCATCTATTTCCATTGTGTTGGAGTGTGTGTAAGACAGCTCTACAGGTGCCTGCCACATGCAGGAGTCTGGCAGACACAGCCAACACTTCACTGAGCAGACAAGAGAAAGCTAAACAGAAAAAGAGAGAGAGAAATCCCTGCAGGTTGGGCAGCTGGGGTTGTTTTTCTGTCAGAGAAACCTGCCAGGAGCCCATTTTTAGGAAAGCTAACTCTCAGACTGCCAGAGGAAGCATTATCTGCAGCATAGCAGTCAGGACATATTAAAATCACAGAGAAAGCTTTAATCAAAAGTTGTCATAAAGACACACTTCCAGCTGACCGGCAGAGTCAGAAAAGCAACAGGAAGATGGTCAAATATGCCTTTAACAGCAGTTTCTTGAACATTACTGCAGACATCCAGCTGCACAAATTAGGAACTATATGAAATTACCAGTATTTTGCTGGGATTACATTCTCAAAACACCCCACAATAAGTCAAATCCTCGAAATGGTGATGACATTATTTTGTCACAATTCAAATACACGTTAAGGCTGAATTATCCCTCACAGTGTTTACAGACCTTTCCCAAACTGTAATGAACATTTAGAGTCTCACACACCTTATGCACCCAAACAAGCTACCAGATCTGCTGACTGAAGACATCAGTGTGACTAATATTTAATTTTTCTAACATCACAAGATGATGTGCTGTATCATGATGATCTCACTGTGAAGACCAACACTGTGGATATTTTGAACACACATTATCATAGATTTAGTAAAGGGATATCATTGCAGGAAGCAACTAAAATGAACAGAAAAAGGGTCAGAGTAAGATTTAAGAGCAGCGTCAACATTGGATCAACATTTAGTGGCTGGAGGGAGCTCAGAGAAGAGGCAGGATGCAGGATGGCTGCCGCATTAAGCTGTTGTGGGGCGAGGCTGTTTGAATAGTGGATAAAATCTGATGAAGTTGAGCAGCGAGGTTGCAAATTGTTTTAAATTAAACGGCATTAAAATGTGTTGCTTTAACCTGCATTATTTCTGTTTCATGCATTTACTAGAAAAAAACTAAATCTAAAGTCTGATACTGAAGTGATTAGTGATATAGCTAAATCACAAACAGGGAAAACCTTCATTCAGAGGCACATTCAGAATTATTCTACAAGTTAAATATATGTTTAACAGTTAAATAATGAGGATATGCAGCTTTGGGAGGAATACTTAAAAGCTAAAATAAAGCAGTAAAGTTATATGAATAAGAATATAAACCAAACATGCAGCAGAACGCAGAAAATAAACATAAGAATGAAGCAAAGAATATAAGATTAACTTTTAAAAAAACATGCATTTCTTTATGTTTTATGTTCTGGGATAAGCATCTGTTTCTGCTGGACATTTCCCATCCTCATCTCTACCAATGTCAAAATCAGGTTCTGTCTGTGTTCATTTTGCCCTCCTTAGAGCGTCGGACTACAAAGAAAGGCGGCTGAAAGAGGGAAACAACAAAACCCTGCAGGACAGCAGCTCTCCAGACCAAAGTTTGACACCCCTGCTTTACCTTTTCCTTTGACTCGTCCAGAAATTTAAAACTTCATGGATGCTCGCTTGAAAATAAGCTGCACGTTTAATGTTTTGATTGCTAAGAAAATGTTAAAGAAAATGTGACGACATGAAACTCACAGCAGGAAACCTCATATCATAAAGTGTGACTGTAAATAAAAAGATAATGCTGTGTGTGTGTGTGTGTGTGTGTGTGTGTGTGTGTGTTTATTGCCCTTAGCTTAGAAGATAATAATGTGATTTATTATTACTCGCCCATTATTGTGAGTGCATGTGAACATCACATCCATCCCATCGAGCCAAGCCGCCCCCTCAGTCCCAAGAAACTGGCACCACTTATCTGAACTAAAATGACGTGCACACATTATCTCATCTCACGTGCTATTGGGTTTCACAGTGTGGTTGCCATGGAGATGCGAGTACTATTCTGCAGAGATATATGATCATAGTTATGAGGAGAATGCAAAGACACAAAGATAAAGGTATAAGAAAGAGAAAGCCCATTTCTGTACCAGTTTCTTATGGCTAATAAATTTCACTTTCACAACAAATAAAGTGTATATTCATCTTTCTGCAGCGGTAGGAGCTTTTGTTATTGCTGCTTTGTTCGATATCAGTTCTGTGCACATAAACCAATCTATGATATGAAAATAAGTGCATCTCCTCTGTGACAAACAGTCTGCATGTTGCACTAATATTACCGCTGCAGGAGTAGAAATAAGACACGGATACATAGTTGGAAGTTCCTTGTTTAAAAATAAAAAAATAAGAAGAGCATCTTATGTGCAGAAAAGTGTGTTTTCATTCTCATACCGCACACTACCGTCATGGTGTTTTATTGAAAATAGAGCTGCAAATCTACTCTAACCAAAATACAAAAACAGGAAATTATGCAATTTATGCACCGTGCAAATGTGATCAGACTGGGACTTTTAAATGTCAATTAAATGTCACAGACGGCTCAATCTTTTTAATAATACACAAACATGGTAGGTTTTATTTTGCTCTAGAGCTGCGTCATCAATGATTTTTTTCTTTATTTTATCTCAGCAGCAAACATGTTTTTACTGAGTGCCTGGTAGAAAATGTAATGCAGCACAAAACTCTGAAAACCTGCTTTAAACTAGTTTGTGCTGTAATCTACTGAGGAAAAATGGCAGCTGCATGTGGAGTTAAAGCTCCTGTTAGTCTCTGAAAAGGTCCAAATATTTTTAACAGCAAATAAAAGAAGGACTTTACCTTATTATTTGGCTTTAGAGATAAAAAAAAAAGCCCATTTAAGCCCATACGTTACTACTTTAGTCACACATTACTTGGATCAGGATATTATTATGTTATAAATATTTAACAGTATACTGTAGACTGAGCAAAACAAACAAATAGGACATTTAATAACTCTTTGCCATTTGTGTTTTACACTCACAAAGGAGCTTTAAAATCATAAATTTATGTTCGTCTATTATGCATGGCTTCATATACTCTATATTACACTGCACTATTTACACTAAAGTCCGTCTGACGAGGGAAGTTATTGTAAGTTATTACAATTAAGGTCTTTGATTGGTTCAGGCCCTTTTTTTTCCTGATTTGTATTTCCCTTAAACTTTGGGATTGAAATGGCTGACACTTCCTACAGATACAGCATGGCAACACACACATAGCATACATGTGCGCTCAAATTCTCAGCTGGGAGATTTAAGAGGAATCTGGGTAATAAAAGGCAGTGAAGCGGGAGCAAACAGATGTCAGTCTGACTGAAGAATCAAAGTGTTAGTTTGCAACATCCGACATGTTTAGTCTTGTGGAAAAGGGAGGCAGAGAGGGAGAGTCCTGACTGTAGGACCAGTCCTAAGACAGCTTGAGCGGGCAGACAGGTCACCTGCTTGCAAAATACAAAAGCAGCTTATACATACAGATACCATATACTTTAGTTTACATTATACTAGAAAAGAAAATATACAAGATAGTAGTAGTTAGGTACAGTTAACACACTGACTTAGAAACAACAGTTTAAGTTAAATAGTTAAGGCTTGAACAGGACAAAAGCAACACTGTATGTACGTATATGTAAGTGCCAAAATCAAAATGCACTATGGCTTGCTTTCATTTGCCATTTGCAACCCTGACTCAGTACCTACTGCTGGGATGCTAAATGGCAGCCACAGAAAGGCCACTAGAGGGAGCTGTGACATCCAGCTGATTGCGCTTCCCTCCCCAAATTGTAGGCTTTAAGGTGGTTTGGTTCGTTCAGAGCCTCTTCCTCTTAAAGTAGTCTGCATACTGCCCCCCAAGGCCCTGGGAGTGCTGTCCGATGTAGGTGCCCTCAGATGATGGCACTTCCTGCACTGCCAGCTGAGGGTACTCCCTCTTGATGCCCCTTGTCTGGTTCTGTTAAGACAAACATGATAAAAGAAGAGAAGGAAGGTGAAGTATTGTTCCATTCACATTCAGCCCTCAGCCTGCATCCACATGTAGAAGCTGTAAAGTTACTAATGGGAAAAAATCTTGTTTTAGATCTTTAAAAAAAATCTGCATCCTCTTGGAAACATTTATATCACATCATCCACTTTTCACAATGCTGAAATCAAACTATTTTTGTGGAAATTAGCATGACTGCATATTGCTTTGAGACTTAACAGGTCTTAGCTCCAGAAAGAGTCTGTCTGCACAAACAAATCTTCCAGGAGACGAAAGCTCAGCTCAGATGTCTGGATCTGCTCGGCTTACGTCATGATGCGTCCTCTCTACGACTCTCCTCCTCTTCCCTTCTGACTGGTGTTACAGCCTTTGTTACATGGTGTATGCCTATGAACTGTGTGGAGACTGGGCAGGATAGTATAACTTTGCATGTTTAGCTTGTTCTATTATTAGTTAGTGTTGCTGTTTCCATGTGTGTTTTTGTTTTGTGGTCAGTGCGGTAAGTTAGGTTAGACTGGTTGTTGCTTTACTTTGACATAGTCCACACTCTTTTATTTGCTTCTTTATTTCAGCACCACCCGCTCATTCCACCTGTTCGTTCACTTTGTGTCCACCTGCCACCAGAGATAATCAATTCCTCATATTACTCCACATTTTTATCTGGGTGGCTTCACTTTATGTTACATTCCCTGTTTCTAGTGGGCTGTGTGGTAATATTAAGTCCATGTAGGCTTTTTTTTAAAGTTTCTTTTTGGTTTAGCCAAACGGGTTAATTTAGTTCTTATTGCTGACACTGTGTGGGCCAGACACAATAAACAGTCACCTTTACACCTGCACACTTAATATAATACAAACTCAAAGAGCTGTCTTACATTTTCATAAAACACTGCTTTTCTTTTAAGAAAAACAAGATAAAACTGTAGCAGAAAAGGTAGAATGATGCTAATGTCTTATCAAAATGTGATAAAAGACACTCCAGTTTTCAGAGAGGCCTGGTTCTCCCTGCAGGTGAACAGAGATTTGCTACTGTTTCATGATATGCAGTATTAACCCACACTGGACCAGCTTCTTCTTGCTTTCATTTTCAGACTCGTTTCCACTTGTTTGTTTGCTTTCATTTTGAAGCTGCCAGAGTAAAAAGAAGAAGAAGCTATTTTTGTTTCATTCTCTGTAATTTAGTTTCAAAGCAAACAACGATGTTCTGGCCACTGCTGAACACTGGCATTGTACAGTATTCATGTTTATTATGTGGAAGAGGATGAGCCGTTACAAATACACAAAGTATGCAGGAAAAGTTAGTCATCAATTCAGCAATGACCACAAATTTCTGCTGTCAACAAGCAGTCCTGCTGGAGAAGCTGAAGCACTTCAGCTGTTTCATAAAGGGGGAAAAAAAAGCCAAAAAGATGTTTTTCCACTTTTTGGTTTTTAGTAACAAGGATTCTCATAACTCACATAGTAGTAGGTGTTCCAGTCTGTGGCAGCAGTCTGTGCATGTGTGACTGGGTTCGGTGTGGCTGCCGCTGGGTGTGGCGCCCCGAGGAAACCGGGCATTAAAGGCAGGGTGCTGTAAGCTGGGAGAACGGCGGCGGCTGGCAGGACGGCCGGGGGCGGAGCTGCGCCGTTACTCACTGCATGCAGAGATACTCCCAGAGGCTTACACACATCTACCTCCTGCAAGAAAAACACACACACAAATTACCAAAGCTGTTTGTAAAAACAAAACAAGACCCAAAATAAAAAAACTAAATATCCAAGCTTCAGTGGAGTTGTGTTGTTCTCAGGTGGAAAATGATTGTTTGGGAGTTGCATCTAACGGCATCCAACACTTTGCCATCGTTCTCTGAACTATTTATTTGTTAACATCTCTGCTCTCTAGTGGTTGCTATGAGAAAAACAAACACCTGCTAAGGCTCATACCATCCATCCATTTTCTACCAGCTCACAACGGGCGAGAGGCCACCAGGTCCATCACAGGGCCAACACACAGAGACAAACAACCGTGCACACTCACACACACTCCTATGGGTAATTTAGAGTCTCAAATCAGCCTATCCCTCAAGGTGCATGTCTTTGGACATGAGTCTTTGGACGGAGTACCCAGAGAGAACCCACGCTAACACGGGGAGAACCCACGCTAACACGGGGAGAACATGCAAACTCCACACAGAAAGAATCCCGGTTTGATCCCCGCCCCAACCTTCTTGCTGTGAGGCCACAGTGCTAACCCACTGCACCCCTAAGGCTCATACAATTATTCAAAATAAAACAAAATCCTAAATACAAAAAGAACAAACAAATAAAAATAAATCAAAACAAAATGAAGTAAAAAATATTGCACACTTGCCAGTATCTTTGAGCAAACATTTCACACAAACTCTAATCATTCTGGAAGCTAACAATAGCTTATTCAGCACCTGTTTTGCATCCTGTCTCTATTCTGAGCTCAAAATTATCACTAAAAATAAGTCCCATCTAGACTATTGTCTTATATCTTATAGTTTCCCTTTAATTCTTTTCCTTGCTGTCTCTGATAGTGTTGTGTTTTTTGTAATGAGTGTCAGCCATGGTGTGCTTTCACTGTGTTGCTATCCAGTTTCTGGCATGTAAAGCAAACTTTTGTGAAGTGCAGTTTACAAGCGTCAGGAGGGCAGGAGAACGATGGCTCCAGCAATGTGCATAATGAAAGCTGGTGTATCATAAAAACGAGTTAGAAGCACTGCGTTTTAAGGTTCTGTAGTGTGACTTTAAACTGATTTATGAGTCTACACTTTGGTGATCCAAATGTACACAAACACAGCAGATAATCTTGGACTTGGCTGTGTGTGGAAATGGTTGGTATCAGTTGCTGGGTGCAGAGTGATGTGCTCCCTCTAAGAGGCTATCAGTGTCACACAGAGAGGTCATCCTCTGCAAATAAACATCCAGACAAATCCCATGTAAATGCCAGTATGCAGCTCTGAGGCAAGCAGATAGTTCCACAGGATGGGAAATATTTTGGCTCAAGTTTGGTTTCAAGATTTAGTTTCACATAACAGCTTCTGGTTTTATAATATGGAGTCATAAAGAATTTAAATGACCTTTTGGTCAATATCAGCTGTTAGGGTGCAGATGGTGTATATTGGGCCCATTGAAAAAAGACCCACTACTGTAAAGCTTATAAATCTTGAACTTTCTAAATCATGTAGAAAATCTATCAGTGCCATGTTGGACTAAAACATTGGTAAACAGAGATGGCAGACTTTAGCTTTACATTTCCTTCACTGCCTCGATTACCCTCAACATAATGATTTTATTATTAACTGGAAATCAAACTGGGAATGTTGGTGTTAATTTGACATGTCAGTAGGTTGTCCATATTTACTCTTATTTACTGAAATGGATAAATGATGTTTTTGACATAAGATGTGCAACATAATCTGAATTTCATATCTAATTTGCATAAACACTTTTTTGAAAAAGAAAAACTTTCAGCGTTGCCAAGTTTTTCTAATTCGGATCAAATCCAACCATTTCTTTTAATACAGAAATTTCCCAATCTGTGAAAAAATACCGATAGAGACCCAACTGCTGCTGAAATGTACAAACAAAATGGAAATGCCAGAGAACACAATTCGTGGTAGAAATTAAAACAAATGTGAAAAAAAGACGTTTCAAACTGCCGTGTACGTCTATGTTTGCATACCTTGCTAGCGTATACCTGTCCGGCTGTTGCAGGCGGGGTGTAGTACTGAGTAACAGCCTGCATGTAGGAGCTGTAGTCCCCGTATGATGTTGCTGCAGGAGCCTGGAACATAAAAAGGCTGCAGGGTCAGATCTAGAATTCACCTTAACTTATCATGACCAAAGCATTGTGAGAATCACTAATAAAAACAGATTATACTAGCTTTCACATGAACAGTAAATGGATAATTTTATAGATGTTTTAACTTAAAATAAAAATATATTCTCAGTTCTCCTCAAAGTAACTCATGGAAATGTGTTTCTTTTAAATTAGCCCAGTACAGTAAAGACTGGACACACGTTTACATTAAGTCTAAAAATGTGTCCACACTGTTTACTGATAGAACATGTGAATGTTTTAGTATATGGAAAATACCAGCATAGTTACTGTGTGTGTGTGTTACCTGTGTGTGCTCCTTGCTGTAGTCTGCAGATGTGCTGTCCTGTGGAGCAGCAGTATTGTAGGTGTGTGTTTGTGTTGCTTGGTACTGCTGGTACCACTGCTGCATGGCCTCCTATGACACAGACACACAACATTTGCTCAGTCAATTTCTTGTCGTTGAGCATATTAAGCCCCCCTCTTCTCGTTGTTCTCGACATCCTTCGTTCACCATTGTTCTTGCTGACAGCTTTCTGGTTTTCTTCCTTTGTTCAGTTTTATTGGCCATCTAATCATGACTCATTTGTTTGGATGAGTAGATTGTGATTAACATTTAAAATGAGGTTTCTTTCTTGCTGCAAAACATCATATATGTCACTTGCTGCTGGAGGATGCAAAAAGACAAGTGGAGAGAAAAAGCAGAAGGACAGGAGAGAAAGAAAAGAAGGAAAAGAGGAGCAGACAAACAGCCAGTAGGGGGGCTTCATGACTTGTTTTGAGTGAAAGGTTGAAAAAAGAGGGGAGCATGGACAGATGGAGACATACAGTGCTCACTGCCAAATCTACTCTCATCCTGCCTGTCCAAATATCCAAACACATTCTCATCTCCTCCACTTCCTTGCCTACCCTAGTTACAGCTCATTCAATCACTTCATCCTTCACTTAGACAGAACATGATCCATCTATTAGCACATTTCTTCATTTCTATTAGTGTAGTCAGCCTGCTTGTGGAGTACCTGTGTGTAGGCTTGGTTGTATTGGCTGTAGTCAGTGGAGGTATCGGTGTACGGGGCAGGAGCTGTAGCCGTCGCATTGTGGGAGAAGGAGCTGGATCCCTGGGACACAACAGCTGTGACCGGGTTGCCAAACGGCCCAGAGCCAGGTTGTCCTCCCTGGGGTTTGTTCCCCACCGACCCTGAGTAAGTGTAAGTGTGTGAATTCAGATATAAAAACTTGGAGGATGAACTGAAAATTCTCCATATAGCATGTTTTTTTTTGTGTTCTGTAACACAGAAGGCACAACTGTAGTCCTGTTGGTTAGAAAAGGTGGCTGGGAAATGTCTGTTCCCACAGACTGGAAGGTAACAGTTAAAATGAAAGCCTACTTGGAACAACTGATGCATGTTAACCCATGAGCCTCAACATTAAAACCTCACACCCTATATAACTTAGGTTCAACTGAAACGTCGCTGACCTTTGGGATGCATGCAAAGGACTTCTGAGGATGTCCTGTGAGGTCCTGCTCCAGTATTGCAACAGTGGACACTTTGTTTTCTCAGTGCATCTGACTGGATGCTTCATTGACAGAAGATCTAGAAAGCTATGGTCTGAGTCAGTAACTTGAGCTTTTGGTGACATTGCTTGAGCTGTTTACAAAGTTTCTGGATTGCCAGCAGCTCTGATTGGAGAGTCTGCAGCTGTACAGGATCAAGCAGATTGACTGGAGTATATATTCAGAATGTAAACTAGTTTGACTTGTTTATCTTACTTGGAGGCCTTCAAAATAGTTGCAAGGCTACATGGAAAAGTCAGGTTTGGTTCATGCAGGGCATGTGCATCCACAGCTGTGAAACACTGCTGGACCGCCTTGAGTTTCTGACTCTAAGCCACTACTGGCATTAAAAATTACCATTGTGAATTCATGCTGCTGATATCTGCCTCTGTTAGATGACAATGCTTTTTAACCCATGTTTTTACCATGCAGACACAAAATAGAGTAATACTGTATGATCAATCATCTCTTTGCAAGCACAAAATATGCACCTGATTTGCTTTTATCATTAACACCTAAAAAACACACCATTACTTGTTGGTTGTATATGTGCTTACCTTGCAGAACTACTCCTGGCATCACACTGGCCAGGTTTAGGTAAGGATTAGAGGGTAGTCTCACTTCTTTAGGAGGATCTCCCAGCAAAGAACTCTGACCACTGTTTGTCTGAAGAGAGAAAGATGGATTGGAATTGTACCATTTACAAGTTGACTAATCTGCATTCAATTTATTCTGCTTGTTTTAAGTAATCAAATTAAACCCTTAAATGCGAATTTTATGAGGTGTTGAGGAGCTTAAGAGGCAGCAGAAACCTTTGTGGATTGTTCTGTTAATTACACTTTCTCCCCATTAAAATACATTACAATGAGACAGGAGTCGGTTCCCAGAAGAAGTTCAGCGCTGTGATTATTTCTGCACATTGACATAACGAATGAACAGGTTAGAGTAGCATAGCAGTGCTGGATTTAATAAAGGCTTAGTCAAGGAAAAAGCAAATGCAGGTGCAGAGACAGGCTGGTGCGAGCTGTCAGAGCGAGAGCGACAGCTGGGGAGGCAGAGGGGCTGACAGAAGTTTTCATACTGTATCAGAAAATATGGGAAGGAAGGAGCATTGTGGGGATTGTCTCTAAGGAAGAATCCTCCTGGGACTAAGAGCGTGCATGTTCCCTCGGTCTGGGTGTTTTCAGTAAGGTTGAGGGAATGAGGACTTAAAGATAGGATGAGGAGAGTGAAAGCAGTGTAGCTTAGTATTATAACAACATTTAAGAAGATTTTTAGTGGAATAATTTCTTTATTTAATAGCTAAAACTGATTGTCACTGCAAAATAAAGAGTAAATACATTTTAGAATTTTGTATGGAAACTAAATACATGAGGAAACAATGAGACCTTTCTCCTGCAACAGGTTACAATTATTAGCTCATAATTAATGAGCTACACTGTTTGTATGTTTTATGAAGATGCAATTAAAATAAAATCTGAGGTCAGTTTAATCATTATGGACATGTGATGTTTTTCTCATATAAGATCATTTATCAATAGTAATTGAATAGAAAGGAAGAATTACAAATGTATTTTAATTGGAAATATCTCTCTTTAAATATGTTAAAGCCCTACTGGTGCTTCCTAACAATGGCTAATTCAGCATCCATCTGAAATTGTCCTCTCTCTGAGCTCTCCCCAGCTACTAAATATCAGTCCAATAGTTAATTAATCCTGGCTAAATTAATGTGTGAAACGATGTAACATGATGAGATGGGACAGTGTTGTGAGGTGTGGTTTCAGTCTCAGGATGGTGCAGAATATCAATATCAGTGGCATGGAGTTTTCAAAGAAAGGAAAAAGCCCAATTACTCTGTACTGGTTTGTGCGACTGCACTATAATCTGTTTGTTTTACTTTGTCATTTTTGGAGAAGGTCCAAAATCCCACATGCATGACAGGAAAATTGTGTAAATAAGGAGAGCAACAGCAACCACATCCTCATAGCTAGGGAGCTAAAATTCTGCCTTCAACATGGGGATGCCAGAATAAGCCGAAGAAGAACCAGGACTGTGTACAGACAGTATGTAGACTGCAGAGGAATAATGATGTAATGATATGTTTTAGAAAGACTGAAGCAAAAACGGGGCACTACTGCAGACCTGGCAACATGCGAACATGGAAACCAAACTTTAAAACCATCCAGCTCAGAGAATCAGACCCTGAATGTAACACTGCAGTTAAAAAAGAAGGTGCTATAAACAAAACACAGACTGTTTCATAATAATAATGTGTTTTATTCATTGTTTGCTCCGATTTAACCACTGTGAACTAAGTCCCATGTGATGGCATCACTTCTTTTTTTAAACTGTTCCCCGCATTGCACTGCAGAACTGACTTAAGATGATAACATAAAACAAGTAATAACTGGTTCTGTAGTGTAGCAAAATAAATTAGTTCAAATATAAAAACTACTCATCCAATAACTTCACACTCGATGATGCATTTCCACTGATTCTCAAGATGGGTATACAAAAAAAAAATAGTTTGGATATCTGTATGATGTGTGTGCGTGTTGAAGGGGGGGGGGGTGTTTGTGTGGATGATTGGGTGTGTGGGTGTGTATGTGGGGGTTGATTCCCGGGGTGGACGTCTGGTGCGCTGGGATGTGGGCTGGTATAATATATGAGATACATATGAGATATATATATATATGAGATATAAACAAATACTTTAATAAATGTCAGGTGTGTTAGTGAGGGCACCTGTGCGAGTCATGTTTTAGGTAAAATATTGTTATGTTGCTTTAGTCTTTGTAATGTTGATATTACAGTAAAATGTATTTTCAATGCATGTTCTACAAATAATGGATTAATATACAAAACTATTTTTAATGTAATAAACAGAATCTTTTATGTATGATCTGCAAATAACATGCCAAAAGTAGCAGATTTACAGCTGAATGTCAGCTTAAGCCCTATATGTTATTTATGCTGCTGATTAAAATGTCGAGATGCGTAACAGGAGAGTGGGGCAATAGCACTTTTATTTTTAAACATGTGGGTTTTTGGAGTGCTCACCATGTTAGTCAGGCTGCCATCTGAGCTGATGTGCTGGCCTGTTGATGTATATGCTCCTCCAGGGGGTTTAGCTGGAGGTGGACCAAGACCGGAGTTACTTATTCCCAAGGAATAGCCCTGTCCCTGCGGCTGGGAGCTCACCATCGTCCCTGGAGGGGCTGGCTGCCTGTCAGCGGAGTTGGATGAAGCAGAAAGCGTTGTGATGTTTTGGTCTCCTGTTCCTCCAGTTCGACCCTGGAGATATGGCATCACACCTGCTGCAGATACCACTAGTGTGGCGTTATGGGAAGAAGGTGCAACCGTCTCCTGGCCCAACTCTGGAAGCGAACAGGAAAAGTGAATTAACCAATCAGGGAGAAATGTATGAACAAGATGTTGCTGTTCCTGAAACTGTGCAGCACTAAAGAGGTGGAATTCCTAAAAAATGGCTAATCACATGACATAAAAAATTATTTGAGATAAAAGAAAACTGAATAAAAAAAATATTACAGTATTATTTTAAAAGGCAAAATGCTGTAAATGTGATTGGGTTGTTTGTGAGATTGGTATAATCATACAGAAGCAACATGTAGCTTCCTAAAAGGGGAGCATTGAGAGGAAATACAAGAAATGTTGTTTGCCCCACTGATGGGAAACATGGGCTTCATTTTAATGCAATTAACATTTTAATGAAACACTTTAAATACTAACAGTAAAAGTTAGAAAAAGAGAAAAATCCAAGAACACATTTCATGAAAAAGCTGCAACAAACCAAAAAAATGAGACATTAATCAAAGAGCCTAAAGTCTCTTGTGATTGTTTAAAATAGAGAGGTGTGATTTGTGGTGGAGCAGCAAAGGATTATGAAAAAATGAACAGAAACAGGAATGCACAAATAGAAAAAAACAGACAAGGTAAAGAAAACAAGTAAATTAATTGAAGAGAGGTACCACCAACACATAAAATGGCTTTTTCTGATGACTATCAGCGTCTGTCTCCTCTGGACAGAAACAAACCACTCAGACGGCTGGAACCTGAGAGCCTGGCTGTCTCTAATATTTGAGTGGGTTTCCTGCTCATACATCATCACTTATGCTTATTTACAGCTCAGCACTTTGCTGCACACTCCCAGTATCTCAATTACTTCAGGGTTTAAAAACACAAATATGTACACACATACATAAACACCAAAAAAAAACTAAATAAAACAAATAAACACTGAAGGTGAACACAAACACACAGTCATACTTATTACACATCCAATAATGCTGTGACAAACTGCCTCTATACAATAAAAGAATCAGCTCTTTAACAAGCCTCAAGCTAACGTTCCCACCAGACACTGATAAAAGCCCCATATTACACACACACACACACGCAAACAGGAAAACTCATACTCACACAATCAAAGTGGGACAGACCAACAAACACAAAAGTGCACACTTACAGAGTGTGCACCCTCTCTGTGTACAACGTGCCGCATATTGTTTCCATTTAGAAAGGAGCATAGCTTTTCCCAGTTGGATATTTGAATTGTAAATGTACTGCAGCTTCCTGGGGATGTTGTTGTACAGTAATGTACAACTGAGGCATTCAGCCCTGACAACTCAGACATTCAACATTTCCTGATATTTATTAGCATATACAGGACTGTCTCAGAAAATTAGAATATTGTGAAAAAGTTCTTTATTTCCTGTAATGCAATTAAAAAACAT
>JBAMHV010000015.1:6980398-7070009 GCA_037177535.1 Pseudomugil gertrudae
GAGTGACATGAGCTCTTTTTGGCTGATTAAAAACCAAACGTGCTGCTGCATTCTGAACCATCTGCAGAGGTTTTACCAAGCATGCCGGCAGGCCTGCCAGTAAGGAGTTGCAGTAATCAAAGCGCGGGATGACTAAAGCCTGGACCAAAATCTTGTCTTGTCTGTGTTAAAATTGACATCTTTTTAGTTGACCTGGATGTTTTGAGCAACATATAAAAGTATAAAGCCGTCACATCAAAAACGAAAAAAAAAACTTTTTTATGGTGTGAAACCCTGAAGCTTAATGTGTTATAATACAGGATTACGTTTTAATCAAGATTTATGTTTTACACCTAATGTAAACTGTATGTGTCTTTGAGGATGAGGGTAGTCTCATTTACTAAATGGGATTAAGTTGCACAATAAAATAGGCTGAGATGAGAGATTAGATAATGATGAAGCTTGGGAGACACTGTACCACTCATCACATTTGTTACAAATGTAACACCTTCATATCAGATAGGACTTAATCTTCATGTCTGCAACAGTCCCAGCTTTGTAAATATATAATTTCATTTGAGTTTTCAGAGGACAGAAAGGCTATAGACTTAACTATTTCATGTTGACCAAAGCAACACACACTCAGAATACACACGTGCACCATCTCACTGCGAGCAGGCAGACGTAACATGTTCATAACTGTCCCATACTTCTATATGCAATAATCAATAATAATCAGAGAAGAACATTTAATCCTTGACAAAAAGAACTGAAATATTTTACTTTGACAAGAATAAAAGTGAATGTATTGTTTTTCTCCCATCATCTGCAAAGAGCACTTTGTGTTTTAAGTTTTCAGAATAAAATTTAATTAAGGTATAAGATATGTTTCACATTTTTATAATAAATCAATCCCATTATATTTTCTTTTTGAGTCACAACTCAACCTTCAACAATCACTGTTTTCACAGCAAGTTAACCTGCAGATGACTAAAAAAATTTGAAAAAAAGTCACAATTATGTTTTAAAAGTTTCAAACACGATTTGACAAGTGTGGCTTAAACAATGGTGCATCTAGTTTGTGGATCTTTACTCATGCATATACCTTTATCCTGGAAAACACTTGAGGAAATGCTGATGATACAGCCTTATAAGGAAATGCGATCAATGTGGCTGCTAAAGGTAAAGAGAGCTGCTGCAGCTCAGTGAGGGTTTATGTTCAGGCCCGCTCAATAGCCCAAAAATGACCGTACTATGCTATAGGGAATCCAGTTCAACTGGTTAAGACGTGCTTCTGATCTTTAGCTTTCAGTTAGCACTACAGACTTAAAACTGGTGAGTTTTTTTTAATGCGTCTTTGCTTTTTTTATTTTAACATTTTGAAGTTGGGATAATTTAAAAGGGTATAACAGTCAGTGCATGTTCACACAGCGAAAATGTCAAAAATGTAAAGTGTATTTCAAATACAACAACCATGCCTGGATAAATACTCATTACGCAATAACACTAAATAAAGGCTACAGTAACAAAATAAATCATTTGCAAGTAGAAGGGAAAGTAGGCAAAAGTAAAAATTAGAAAGTTTAAAATAAAAAAGGTATTTTGTTATAGTGTGCTGCTGTGAGCATAAAGCATTTACTCTTCTCCTGTGCCCGTTCCTCCTCCTATTCCTCCTGCTATATAGCTGCTAATACTATAAATCATTAATTATTTGAAGGACAAAGAAATACATCAAACAAGATGTTCACCACCACACTATTGCCATTAAGGTAGATTATCTTTATTTCTTAACCTCATTTTGCAGCAATTTCACTGCAAGATTTTCAGTCAAACCATAGTCATCCTAATTTATTAATCAACTATTTGGGGTCACCAATAATATCCCCAAAGGCCGCATATTTAATCAAAATTCTACCAAATCATGTGCAACAAAAGTTCAGATGTCGAGAGAAAATGAGCACAAATTCTTCAATGTTACAGCTCAGTCCTGCAGCAAGACTGAAAAGCAAATAAAAAAGTGTTTTCCTGGAACAAACATGTTACGCCTGCCATGCAAAAAACCCAAACATGCTAAGCTAGCAATCGGTATGCTTGACAGCTCTTGAACTTGAGTCTGTGGCCAAAAGATTGCTGACTGCATCACTGGCAGGGCTGAGACTCAGAGGAGCAGCCGTCAGTTTGTGTGTGTGTGCACGGTGGAAGGGAGTTTAAACGGCCAAGTCAGTCGTCTGAAGTGAGTGATAGGGTCATGGCAGCCCTGTCATAGCTGTCTGCAGAGAAATGCATGTGACCTACCACCGTGACAAGTTTAAGTGTACAGATCTGTATGAAGAGAACTGCACAACTGAGACAGAGGATTACATTGTGTACATGCCAGTGAGGAAGATGCACACCAGATTAAAGTGTGACTCGATGGGCAAGATTATGGAAAGGTTATTACGATAAGATCATATAGAAAGATTTTATCGTTTACTAAACTTTTTTTCTTTTCATTACGGTCTTAATGAGAAAACAGAATCAAAACTTTCATTTTTTCCTATTTTTAACAAAACTCTACAAAACGGGGTCAATAACTGTGTCAAGAATCTTATAATCGTACTTGGAAAGACATCAATTACTGATGAAACAGTGAGTGGCAATTACCACAAGGGGCAAACTGCATTTACATATTTCTAATGAGCTTTTGTCTTTGTTATATTGATAAAACAAGACAACTTTATTCTATTTTATGATCATTATTAAGCCTTTGTTTATAAGTTTGCTCTACATATTCTAGTAAACAAGGCAAATTCCAGAAACAAAGTTCCTCAGTAAAAAAAAGGCTTGATTGCCTTAGGAGGATGAATTGCTCTTGGGCCCCTGTAGCCCTGGGGGGCCGGCGGCCACAATCACCAGCCTCCTGTTTATGATGGAGACACTCAGGCTGAGGTCTCTCTCTGCTGTCTTGTGGGCATGGCCCTGTGGTGGGCTGGCTGAGATGCATGCTCTGAGCTGGCAGCTGGTTTCTTGGGTCCACAGGCCCCCGGCCCCAAGGTCTGCCTCCGATTGCTATGAGAGCCTGGTCGTATTTATGTAGTCAATGATCATTCCTGACATTTTGCTCTCACATTTACAACCCCACATCCTGATCCAGTCATTGTGTCATCCTGAGGGTTTAATCACTAACACCAGTTATGTTCACGTTTACTTCCTGTTGGTGTTTGTGTTGTGACTAATGACTTTTGCTTTCTTTCCTGGATTGTTTGTCTTTTTTAAGGCTCTCCTGATAATTGTCAGTTTTGTTTTCTATTACATATTGGATGTAGTTTCTGCTTCCATTCAAGTGTATCAGCTTTTCACCTGTTATTTTTTTCTTCTTAAAGATGTTGTAGGTGGTTTTCTGCGTCCTTACAGGTGTAGCAGCTGGTTCTCTGTTTAGACTTAACATCTCAAACTATTGATTTCTATCTGGTGCATCATTGTCCCTTTCTTTATTTTCGATTTCTATTTTCCTCCATTTACCTTCTTACTTTTCCCTCCCCAACTTTGTTGTGCGGTCCAGCATCAATATGTCATTTCAGCAGTGGTCAAACCTGAAAAAAAAAGCTACTTAAATTTTCAAGAGGGGCCTTATAGCCATAAAGCTTTGTTTAGCACAACACAGCAGCCAGACCACAATTCTGCTTGCTATGATGCTGGACAAGACAAGTTACATAAAAAAACACAACTTCTTCAAAGTCCATAGTTGCTCAGCAGTTTGTAAACTCATCCTCGTAAAAATGTTTGACCACTGTGTCTACCAAAGGAATTTTATTTACAAAATCTATCTATATCTTGATGACATGATTTCCTCGTCCGCATGCCAATAGGATTTGGATTTAACTTCTGACTAAAACAGAGACCAGAGCTGAAAGTTAGAACTCAGGGGGACAGTGGTTCTCCCAGTAGAGCGTTAATAGCTGGAATTTTACATGAGAGCACAAGCTGATGAGATGTTAATTGGTCCAAGTCGGACTTTAGTCCTACAAGAATTTCCTTAGCTCAATGAATATTATTGTATTACAAGGTGTTAATTGTATATTATGCAATGCTGGATTGTGAGAGTTTGCTCAGAATGTATAAATCTAGTCTACAGACAAGACAAGCACTGCAAACATGTAAAGTGGAAGCATGTGTTGCACCTCTTGCTGAAGAACATGCAGAAAAATGACAGTCTTGTTGAGTCACATTACTTCAAACATCTCAGTATAGTTGACTACATGTTTCCCCTTTCTTTATCAATCTGTTTCCCTCTCTGTTCCATTTCTGTGGTCCATTTTCCATGTTTTGCCTTATCACATCAATATGTCCAACCTTTTACATGTACACAGGTATATGGCTATTGACATTTGTTCTTTTGTACCTACTAAATGAGTGTAACTGTGTGTAACTTGCTCCCAGCCATCATTATATTTATACTACGCATATGTGCCAACAATCTTACTTTTACTGACATGTCATGCCTTACATCATTTCACCACATCTCTCCGTCCTTCAATGAGCCCCGCTCTGTCAATCATCGCCTTTCACTCCAGCTTCTTTGAAAGTTCTCACTTTATTCCAATTCATTCCAATCCCTCCATCCTGCTGTCCTTTCCTCAAATATAGCTGACATTTTTTATCCTCTGTTTCACCATCTCTACAGGCTGACTCAAGCTAAAGTGCTTTCTGGAGGACCCTTTCGTGGGTGGCAGAATTACGGCGCTCAGGGGCAAGGCCGCAGGTTAAGTGCACTCTGAACAAAAGAAAAGCGTCAAGAGGGCTGAGATCTACCAATGAGCACGGAGGAGGAACATTGTTTATATAAGACTAACTGGAACTCAAGACAGCATGACATTCAGTAATGACCAAAAAAATGGCAATGCAGCAGATAAAAATGATCACATTACATTTGTTCACACTGAATCTGTGTGTGTGTGTCAGCAATACAATTATTAAACTCCAAATTTGAGTTGGTTTTTTTTTTAGACTAAAGGAATGCTTAACAAAAACAAGAGCAAGAGCAGCAGTAAGAATGATGCTTGTCACACACCAGATCTGTAATTGAGCTGAATTGAATGTACCCTGTAATGAAATGACGACCTGTCCAGGGTGCACCTCACCAGAATGATTGCTGGGATAGGCTCCAGCTTCTCTGCAACCCTTAATTGGATTAAACGGGTTAAAAAATGACTGACTGACTAAATGTAAAACATTCTCTGGGTTACAGTTGGTAAATAAGTGTTCTGAAAGAAAATAAAAGCAGCCATCACACTATGGCTTAGGCAAATTTCCACGTAACTTGACATGGATATAAAGTCTAGATGTTCAAATAAAAAGATATGTTTTTTACAAAAAGCTAAGATGTGGAAAATTAAGGAAAATAAAAAATAGGAATACTACGGGTTTTCATGGATAGCATCAAAATATATCTCAGACATCTGGAAATGTTTTTAATTAGCCTGTTTTCTCTTATCAGTTATTTTTCTGATTATAGTCAAATTAATGTAATTATAGAAACAATGTAAAATATTCATCATAAACTGTCACTTGAGACTTTTTCAGTTTTTTTTGAAGAAAGATTTTTTCCATATTTTGTAAGGAAGCTCAATAAAACACAAAGGAAACTGATATCAATAGAACGGCAATACACCACTATCTGCAGATATACTGTGCACATTACTGTACTAATAGAGGGTTCACAATCCACACTCGTAAGATTTTCTCATGAGGAGTGATTTATTCCAGTCTTTATCACACATTCAAGTAGCTAGTATATCTACCACACATACTGGAGTTATCGGTTTATGACTCCAAAGCTACTGGACGTTCTAACAGTTTTCGCTTGACACCATAATCCCATCAAACCGAGGGAACACCTCCACTAACGGCACCTCCACTACATTATAGATAAGCATATATAAAGCTGCAGCTATTTTTGGGGATATTCATACAGTAACTTCCACTGCTAACTGATTATTATCTTAGTCTGCAAGTCCTGTTATCTGAACATTTGCCAATATAATGAAATATTTCAATTACAATCAATCAACTTATTTATGGTTGTAGATATATAAGAATTGATCATTTAAATTTTTGGCCTATTTTTTTAAGGTAGTTTTAAAATTTTATCAAGCTCATTCCAGATCTGTGGCCCCCTGCATGCAAGGGATAAGCCTGTACTTTAAGGCCTCCTTTTTTCCATTTATAAGTTTTGTTTCTACTGTAATACTCATGCTGAGGACTGAAAACTGGACCAAGCTCATATGGTTTTGAGTTTGTTTTATGGATGATTTTGGTGTTTACAAAAAGGCATTATGAAACAAATTAATTTCAGTAAACTGAAGGAGACCATAGCATAGAAAAAGAGGTCTTATGGGGGCAATAAATTCAGACCATGACACAGCTAGAATAATCTTCTTTTGTAGGCTATTTAATTTCTTCAAATAAGTTGACTATGTGTTTTACAAAATTAACAAAAAAGTTTTGTATATGTTGAATAGCACAGTTAAAGGAAGATGTCATATTTTTAAATACAGGTGCAACATATTCAGCTAAATTTGATATAAATTTCTGTGATGTGAAATTTGAAATTGAAGGACTTATCAATGAGTACCACAAGGAACTTAGAAGTACTTACTTGAAGTATTTAAGTAATTTAATATTTATTTAAAGATGTATATGATCTACATATGATGTCCTGGAATTAAAAACAATACAATTAGTCTTGCTAATAATTTAGCATTCAATATTTCTTGTAATTCAGACTAATAATTTAGCATTCAATATTTCTTGTAATTCAGATGTATTAGTGCGTGAAAAAAACTAATTGGTATCATCTGCACAGAAAAAGTCTTACTAGTATTACTAAGGAGTTAGCAAAATCAAAAAATCATAAAAGTAAAAGTCCTAGAATTGATCCATCGGGGACATCATTTTTGATGCCTTATTTTTGACATTTTTAATTACCTATACTCGCATACTGCTGTCAGCCATGAAAATAGCTTTAGAATAATTTTAGATCTTTTCCTCTAAAACCATAATGACACAACTTCTCCAGTAAGATTTGAAAGTTAACTGTATCAAAAGATCTCTGGAGGTCCAGAAAGATGCCAACTCCACAATCTCCCTTTTCAACAGCGTTGTTTCAAAAAGAGCTAAGAAAGCCATGCAGGTTGAGCTCTTTTTCCTGAACCCATTCTGTGAACCAGGCAGAATATGAAGTTTATAAAGATATGTGCTTAGTCCATCATACATCACGCTCTCCAGTATCTTGGATTGAGTTGGTAAGCCAGAGATTGGAGGATAATTAGTGATATAATGTTTGTCCCCTGATTTATAGTTAGGAAATTCCCTGAGGATGCCTGGTTTTTATAGAAAGTATCTGGTGCTGATTAAATAAGGTTGGCACGTTAATGGACGTTAAGATGCTGACAATGAAAAACTGCATCATTATTATCAGCCTTGACTAGATATCAGTTTTTATCAGCTCAAAGTACTACTGTTCAGACCATGTTCAAACATATAATGAATACCGAAGCAGGTTACTAAAATGTAAAATGATACATAAATAGCACAACAGCTTATAAAGCCTATTAAGTGATTATTTTTCATTCACTCATTTACATCAACATCAGCACTTACTATTTTTCTAAATGGCACTAGCTAGAATCATGTACCAGATGGCATATTACCACCATTATCTTGTTTTCTCTTTTGTCCCACATACTTTCTAAGATCACAAATTTGATATCATTATACAGCCCACTTTATAATAAAATGTTTATGTATATAATTTTCATATAATGTGTCAGATAGTGACGGTTTTTAAAGAACGTGACTAAAACATGCCAAATAAATCTATTAACGTACAGTTCCTAAAAAAGCCTCTTAAGACTTATCCACTCTGTTAATTTAATTAATAAAATTGCAACACCTGACAAAAAAAAAAAACATTTGCATAAGTTTAAGACAACACCTATGCTGCAATTTTGGCTACATCTACATGTTCAATGAGCTGCCAAAAACGACCTAAGCAGGAATAAATGCAGTAGATTTGTTTTCACTCTCCCTCTAAAATATAACAAGGACACAAAGCAAACACAATCAAGCAAGTAAAGAAAAAGGAAATAGAAATTGTGTTCATATGCATTAGTACAGGGATACCGTTTCTAAAATGTTCCTGTTTTTGTCTTTTGCTGCTTTTCTGAAAAACTGCAAAAATAAGCCAACAAATTACGCAGTCTGGTACTGGACTCAGTGAATGGACATGTGGACAAAAGAACTTTGCAGTTAGTAGACAGTCTTCCTAATCAAGCTACAGCATGATGTGTTTCAGGTTTTCATGCTGTAAAATAGAAAATCGAGGCAGTAAAGCATGAGCCATTTTTTAATGTGCTGCTCAACCACATTATTCACCTGCAGCAGTTCACAAAGGAAAGAAAGAAACTAATAGCTGAAAAAAATATGCAAATTGTGGATGGTGCAAAAGTAGATTCCTATTCTGTATCAGTTCCTGTTACAGCAAAAAAAGTATTTTAATATCTTTTTACAGCTATATATTATGCAATAAGAGTCATGACAAAAACACAGTTTTGCCCCAAACAACAGCTCTGAATAATCAATTTCTTTTGCTTTTATATTCTCATAATTACTGCCTCTGCACACTGTTCAGTGTGTTCATAGCTGTTGGGCATTAGGTATTCAAAAGTACTAAAAAGCAGTAACACACTCACTCACAAGCACATAATGCACGGTACATAAAAATTGCTGAACTATAGGTCAAGCCTGCTGGCTCTGCAACAGTGAGGCAACATGAGCTAAACACCCACAAAGCATCATGGGACCAGGCTGATGTGCGTGTATTGATTTTTATGTAGGAGTGGGGCAGAGGGGTGGAGCTAAAACTGGAAATGCAGTAGATGACAGATATCCATTGAGTGAACTTTAAATGGGAATGTGGTAGAGGAGTGGATGTAAGAGTGGGGTGAAAGGAGCAAGCAGAAAAGAACCAGGAACCAAACAGAGGGTGTGGGAAGAAACTGAAGGGTTGTCAGCAGCCACACCTCACCATGAAGATAATGGCTTATTAATTCTGCCAGGCAGGCAAATTAAGGTGAAAATATCATTTTATATCATGAAAATATGTATGTGGAGATGTGAGGCTTAGTTACAGCTGCAGTTTGTGCATCATTACAAACGAATAACATTTTCTTTATGCAACCTCTGGTATAATTTGAGTGTAAATTGCTAAATCTAGCAAGATGCAGCTTCACTTTACAGATATTGCTTGTTGGAGGTGTGAAATTGAAGGTTGCATCATGATAATGTGAAAATGGAAACTGAGATTTCGGATTCTTAAGATGTTCACAGTCTTAACATACCTACTAATGCTTACATTTAACTCTTGTTAAAGTGTGGTAGGATGTAAAGAACTGCAGAATTACCTGACAGAACACAGGTTTGTAGGTTTCAGAGAACAGTTGGTTCAGTTCTTCGGAGTCACACAGATCCAGTGGGAGTCGGTCCACACACAGACACTTTGAGTGGAGGTTCTCTTCTTGACTGAGCTGGTTGACATCCATCCATTGCACCATCAATGAGCGATCCCCCTACAGCATTTGGTCATGTGGTACAAAATCAGATTAATAACATCCCAACTGCAATGGACACAATATATGGGGATGTACTGTATCTGCTCTTGCTGTAAATGCTTGTATATAAGCCTGGCAGCCTATGAGATGCATTTCTAGCAGCAGATTCTGTTTCACAACTCAATCAAAAGTGCAAGGTCAGAAACTTTTGCATAGTGGTAACACTTTTGTGAACTAAAATGTGGAGGAAATGTTTTCAGAATCTCTGTTCATGCATAGTTTTGGCATTTACGCTTAAATTGGACTTTTTTTTTAGTTGGGCAATAAAATAAAAAAACAAAACAACATATTTGTACTAATTATCTGTTCATCCTATGTTGCCAGGTTTTATTAAGCATGACAGATGAAAACAATTTTCAGACAAATTCAACAAAACAAAACAATGTATCACTGTTCTGAATGCTTCCTTTTATGTTTATGCAAAATCAGGCACAATTACACTCAGATTTATGTAGCTAAATATGAAATGTATTATTATGCTAATTCCTCTTTGTGATCATCCAGTGCAGGGATATTCAACTCAGTCCCACGAGAACCAGTCTTGCAGGTTTTCAACATATTCTGAGAACACCACATTTGACTCAAATGAATGAGTTGTTCTGCAGAACTTTGGCTGATGGAGTCATTTCATTTGGTTCAGGTGTGTTGAAGCAGGGATACATTGAAAACCTGAAGGGCTGTGACACTTGTGGGACTGGGATGAAGAGCCATTATCTAGTGTGTTCAAACATCCATTACACCAAGGAAAACATAATTTCCCACCACTTTGTTGTTGTTCCTGCACATAATAAAGATTTGTTTATTTCAACGTACCAGTGGCCGACCTAGGAGTTCTGAGCGGGCCCGTGAAGCAGAGTCTTTCTTCATGTATTCAACAAACCCATATCCTTTGGAGTGGCCGGTCAGCTCGCTGTAGACCAGAAAGGAGCGCTCGATGTTTCCGTACGAGCGCACCAGCTCCTCAAACTGCTGTGCAGTGAAGGTGTAGGGCAGGTTGGTGAGGCAGAGCAGGGAATCGGTGGGCTGCAAGGCGACGTTAATCAAGCGTCCCCGGACAGTGCTGTGGTGGAGGGAGCGGATGGCATCCTGAGCCTGGTCCCCGTTCAGCAAAGTCACAAAGGCTGGAGACAGCAACAAGTGGAAAAGACGGACAAACAAACAGAGGTGCAAACACAAAGAAAGACATGCACAGACAAAGGTGGACAGAGAGAAAAACACAAACATACATTTAAAGCACACTCAAAAACAAACATACAGTCAAAGAACATGCTCAGAATGAGAAGAAGAAAGTAAACAGAAGGAAGTCCACATTGGACAAAAAGAAAAAATAGGATGGAATAATGAATATCAGAGACACACATTCATAAAACAGACAGATACACAGAGAGAAAGACAACACATTAGCTAGAAAGCCAGTAGGGAGCTAGTAAATGGGGAAATCCACTGTGACACACATATACACACTTTACTGCATTTAAAAACAATCAATGGGAAACCCAATAACACTAATGAATACAACAATGCAAACAGCATGTGTGAAGAATTAGCATTTACTTACAATTTAATTAAAAGAGTATAACACTGCAGATTGTAACATTTAGGGTGAATTGTGTTCTCCTTAGGGTAGAATCATCTGGATATCTGAGATGTATTCATTTCAATAAAACTAGCTATTTATAGCTTAACATGCCATTTTCTAAGCAAACCCAGGCTCTAAAGCTGATCTGTTAGGATTTGATGTTTTCAGGGGGAATTTACTTGGCTGCAATGCAATGTGAAATTTATTACAATAGATATCACTACACATCTTACAGAAAAATGTAGGCCCAATCAGGAGAAAGCTGATTCAGTCGTAAAGAGCTCCAGTCCTGCAGGTTCTGATAATTCCCTCCCCTAACACACCTGATATAAATTAATAGACTAAACAGCTTATCAAGCTCTGCTCAGTGACGCATTCATTTGAATCAGATGTTATGAAACAGCTAAACATGTAAAACGTGGTGCTGCAGCTCTCTAACTTGGCTGCCCTGATATTCAATGACAGAAACCTTGTTCATTAACATGTGAACAACCAATGACCTGTGCTTAAAAGGCAAACGGTTTTCCTTTGGGTGTTTTCTTTTGTTCGCTTGTTAGTTTGCCGTGTGGTCAAAATTCTACAAACGAGTAAAAAGCTGCTTTGTTCTGCACTGTTTGGGTGAAAATAAATATAAAATATTCTGTGTGCATTTGAGACACAAAAAGAAGAATTGTGAATAGATTGAAATAATACAGTGAGCCCAGTAAAAAATCCCCAGAGGATGGAAAAATGTATCTGCCTGGTGTTGAAATGTGCCAACCCTACCCCCATATCCTAAGGAGAAGTTGTAGCACTTCATGGAATTATCAAATACAATAGAGGTCTCACCTAAACACAAATTTTGTGGAGACCAGTAAAAATTGTTCCAAGTTTTTGGACTATTGTTGTATCACACGCTGCATTATATTTTACAGTAGATTGTTAGTATTTATAAGTATCTTAAGTATCATTCACAGCATCTTAGCTCAGAGGTTAGCAGACCTGTAGCTTTCAGGCTTATAGAAATTCATCTGTCAGATTTAATATGTACTTTACACATCTAATCACTCTTATTGTATTATAATGCACATGTCAAAAGAGCAGGCAATGCGAATAAAACACTTAATTATGAAAGTGACTCTTAAATAAAATATCACAAATGTAGTTTCCATTTTACACATATTAGATTTTAGTTTAACTGCGTCTATTTTCAGCTTATAATAAAACTAAACACTAATAGTAAGTAGACCCGAAGAGCCACACAAGGTTTGTTCGCCCTTGTACACAAGACCCCAAAACACAGATTGTACAGGTTTAGCTGAGCTTAAGAGGTAGACTGGTGTCCTATGATGAAAATCTATCAACTAAAGGCTGGTGTGCCTAAAACTGAAAGCTATGGACTTGAACAATGTTACTGGACTATGGAAAAATAGCCCTTGTTGTGCCATTGGTAATGCACCAGCATGGGAACATAATCCAGTGTCTCATCTAAGCTTTAGCCTTACCCGTTTGATCCTGACACCTATCATGCTGCTATTGTTCTCAAAATAGTATGTTGTGCAGTTTGTACAACAGTTTCGGCCTAGCCAGTTCAAACCAGCTTCATGATTATTATTGGTTTCTCAGGCATCCTTTTTCTGCTTTCCCTAAATATTGCTGCATGATGGAGGGAAAGTGAAACCCTAACAATGTGGAGGACTAGATGAGTATCATTTGTAGCTCTTTCTTTCCATTAGTGGTGAAAAAATTGTGAATCCACATTCAACAGAGCTAGTGTAAAAAGAGTCTACTGTTCAAACTGCTACAGCCCAAAGGGCTTCATCCTCTTACATCTATGAGATGAAAAAAAACCAGGTAAAACTTAATATTTTCTACAAAAATGGGAAGACAAAGATTGAAATAAATATTTGTCAGATAAATTCTGATAAAGTGGTAACAAATTAAAGCATCCTTGCCGTTATGTTACACCTGTAATGAAGTGAAGATACGACTAAGGAACTCATATCGGACAAGGAGAAGGTGTTTTGCATTATGCTTACTCAATAATAGGACTACTGCAGCCACACTGAACTGATCAATATGCAGTTTTAAGTTTAAACCTGCAAACAAACAAAACCAAACAAAAGCAGGTATGCATATTTGTATATTTCTTTTGAACTATAGGTCACTATGACCCTTCTTAACTCAAACTGAATATAAATATGCAGTGCTATCCACAATCTTTTGGCACTACTGATTATTTTAAGTCTTTATGCAACAAACTTTTATGATCAGGGAGGTGCCTGACTAGCCTGGGCAATTAAATTAATATAATAAAACCAACAGTCAGAACCAATCATCATAATCTTGCTCATGTTGTTCATATAGTTAGAAAATGTAAGTTTCACTTAAATTTATACAAAATATTAAATAACCATTTGCATTTGAGCTGTGTGTTTACGTCACTTATCCATGTTTGCTTTTTAATATTAGAATATAGAAAAAAATTAAGGTATTAGAGTTCAAATTAGAATAATACTAAAATGATTCCTAATTATAATCAAGTAAATCTGTTCAGTTATTTGTGTTTTTTATTTGAGGTCGTATCACTTTTGCATGATCTCCCAAATCTACTGCAGAGCATTCCAACAACCTAAATGCACACATAGTCAGAGCACAGTAAGGAACAGTAACCCTCCAACAAAATGGTGTGGCCCCTACAGAGTTTAAATCCAAACCAAATTCAACTATTACTGTTACCTGCATTTTGGATGGTTACAACTGATAAACCCAATGGATTTAGATATTAAAACAACAACTCTCTAACACCCGTCTAAAAAAGTAAACAAGACTACGCCTTTACAGCAAGCGTCAAGCTTATGAGTATTGTCACATGCTTTCATTCCAATGTCCATGGCTGATCAGCACAACCCAGAGTTCCTGAGCACACAGGTCTGGTACCACAGAAAATGGGACGCTGAAAGCTGAATAAATAAATGTTTTAACTTGGCTCGTCAAGCTCGGCTGTGGAAAAGCTGAAACAAAAAGTTGAATTCCACAAACATCCCTGAGTTGTAATTCTGTAAAAAGATTTTCCTCAAAGCTCATATGCTGTTATTCACCAGTTACTTACAAATCTATCATTTGAGTAATAGATCTTATGCCCTTATAGGATATACATAAAAATGCAAAGATCTTTTCTTCAAACAGAAACTTCAAACCTTCAAACAGAACATCTTAAAACTGTATTAAACACATGTGGATGAGTCCTTGGTTTGACACTGCAGTTCTAATTTATTGTGCTAACTCACAAAATTCTTGCCAAATTTACTCCTTTTATATATTAAAAAACAAAACAAAAATCCCCCTTCATAAAATAAAGTAAAATACCAGATGTTTTATTTACCAACCAAAAAAGCACTCTGAGAGTGCAGACCTCTGCCAAGCAGAATGTTAATGAAAACTTCAAAGTGATCCAGAATCCAGGATCCTTTCTGGATTTCCACCAAAAGTTAATCATTTGTTCCCAGTGACACTCCCAACATATCCTGAAAATTTCATCAAAATCCATCAATAACCTATTGAGTTATGTTGCTAACAGACAAACAAACAGACAAACTGGTGAAAACAATCTCCTTGGCGGAGGTAATAATTCTGATGCACCTGCCTGAAATACAGGAAGCAGTGTTGAAATTGCCTGAATGATGGTGTTATCTGTGTATTCTTTCACTCAGATGCAGGACATCCAATCAAAGTGCATTCAACAAAAACATGTAAAGTAGAAATGAGATCAAGAGGCGGCAATAAGGGGAAAGAAAGCAGCTACGGATGATGCTCTCACAATCACATCTTTCATCCTACATCAAAGCTTCAGTAGGTACCTGAATACCATCCTGTCCCTAAAAAAAATGGCCTGCATATATTATTCAGATGTCTAATCCACAATATTTGGCTAATAACAAAGATGCTACAAAGCAACAAACTAAAGTTTTATGTAGAGTTCAGGTAGCAACTAAAGTCAGGGATGGAAAATATTAATCAAAAATGTTCAAATAAGTATGAAAACATTTGCTCCACATGTTTCCTTTAGGTTTTACAGTAAACATCACTGCAGTCAGATCTAATGGCAAGCCAAGATCATTCTCACCCACACAGATCTGTTCTTGTGTTTTCATCGCAAAGCCAGCATCTCTCTCTCACTCCCAAACTGCATCTGTATCTCTATTGATCTCTGTATTGTCTTTTTGTGGTTGCATTTCCCACTTTACTCCACACGACTATCATTTTTCCTCACATCTGTTGTCTTTCTGTATTTCAGCTTCTCACTACTTCCTCTGCATCTCTGTATCAATCTGTCCGTGTCAGTTTTCAAATACCATCCCCATCCAAACCAATTTATAAAACTCCCATCTTTTACAGAACATACAGGCACACACATCATAATGGATCTCCTATAAGCCTAATTTCATTTTAACCTGCTAAGTATGCTACCTAACATTGGGCATTAGGAGAATATGGGTTTATACTAAAGCTCTTTCTATTTCCTCTGATGACAGTAAGGTTTGACAAGCGGGGGCTGGCGTCAAACCCTGCTCAATATTTTCTCCTGCAGAGAGAATGAGAATACAGAGACTCTTAAATAGCTAACAAAATAATCTTATAATTCACAGCCTGGCAATCACTGAGTGGGCTTACAAGTGAACTTTGACAAAAAAGTTAAAAAAGGGGGAGGAAACGTGAAAAGAAAAAAAAAATCATAAAAGCACAGCTACTTAATTATGGGTCTCCACTTCTGAACACGTCTATTATTTCCCATGAACACCGTGTAGGGGACGGGGGGGAAAGAAAATTCTCAGCTGAAATTACCTCGTAGGCTGCAATTCTGCTGCCATGTTCCCGCACTGAAGAAGCTAATTAAGAACAGGGGACTTATGAGCGACACGGCAGACCCTAAAACTCGAGGGGGCCAGTTCTCATGCTGTGTGCAGGGGGGTCCTGTTGTTTCATCTCCACCCTGAGGCCAAGATGAAAGACTTGCATGGAGTGAAAAGTCTCAATAGTAAACAATTTAGTGAGAAAAGTGTTGCAGGTTTTTTTTTTTCCAATCCACAAATTTTTTATTCTGTTGGCTTTCAGAATGTCAAAGTCCAAATGAAATGCAAAGAAGCTGGTACAAAATAAGCATGCAAAATAACTTCAGAATGCAGAAACAATCCCAAATGAGTCCAAGCTGTCCTAAAAATGTAGAGAAAAATGTGCTTTGAGCCAACAGGTTCATAACAGGAAAAGCAACTACTAGTAAATTACAAAAGTTAAAGGCAGGTCATCTTTCATTAATATTCTCTTATAAATGATTATATAAATGTAACACTGCAAAAAGAATAACCTTCATAACAGTTATATTGAAATATAAATATTTGAAATATAAAGTTATAAATAAAAAGCATTATTATTATTATTATTATATTTCGTTGCTATGCTGTTATGTCATGATGATGAGTCATGTTATGCTATGTTGTTATACTACATAACGTAATGTTTTGCTTGGTTATGCTATTCAACAATTCAAAGAAGCTGAGCTTGAGATACTCTCAGAAAAAGTGTAGAATAAATACTGAAAAAACAGATTATCTCACATATAATTAGGTTATTTGGAAACAATGACAAGACTGAGTAAAATAAGATACACTCAGAAATGCTGAACCTTTAACAAGTGAACATAGGCAGAGGTTCAAGGTATAAGTGTCTGAAATGAAATGAAATCAAATTAAGTTTAATGATACAAAATAAAATGTAACTTTTATTACAGCCGCAAAGTCTGGATGCTAAACTGGCCAAAAAGCAGAGAAATTTTACCTGGATGTTACCTTTAATTCTCTGTTTATTATAATCATGTGTAATTAAATACTATTTTATTTTTATTATTAGAAAATATTATTATTTTTATTAAAAAACAATCATCCTGTAGTTTCTCATCATTGAAAGGTATTTAGGTTATAATGTCATGTTATGAGTTAAAGGCAGATAAGTGCAACCAAGGCTGCTTCATCACATCAACATTGCCATTTTAAACAAAAACTAGATTTTCTGAATGTGTCTGGACTAATGCAGATAGATTAAAAAGGGACTTTACTCTGGAACTGGAATTCTCACACACAAATTCAGAGTCTCCTCTGAGTCAGTCAAAATTAAATCCCAGAGGATGATTCTGACTGAGCTGCAGTGGGTATTAATCCTCAGATCACACTCAACACTATCCCTGAGGAGAATACCGCTTTGACCTGGGAGATCATACACCCATTTTCTTTGTCTGAAACACAGAAAAAGAGAATTTGTGATCTTTTTTGACACAAAAAGGTGAACTGACTTTTGACAAACTGCTTATACCACCAGTTGTGAAATACCATCATTAAGCACTAATATATTAGACAAGCTCTGTTTTCGTTCTTTGTTCTGTGACACTAATGATTTCTAATTACCATTCGGATCTCTGTGGCTTTATTCCTTACTGTTTCTCCTCTCACTTTTATAAGTAACCCTTTCGAGATGCTGGATTCTCCTCTCTGTGGCACTCATTCTCAGAGCCCTATGTCCTTAAACACATCAGTCCTCCCACACACTCTTCTCCATTATCACCACCACTGTAAATAAGCATGTACAAGTCATGTCTTGTGCAGAGGGCACTCATCCCTCATTTACATCTGTTTTTAAAACACCAAACACATGATGAAGGAACTTTAGATGCAACAACGCATGGAGCAAGATACAATAGGAAAAAGAAAATCACAGTAAAATGTAATGTACTACTTTTACAATCAATATTTTCACAGAATAAAGATACAGCTGATGGCTGAAAATTGTACACGAGGTTGGCAGCATAGTGTTTGATGTATATGTAGATACAGAGGAATACAAATGAGCGGATGAGATGCATCAGAGGCAGTGCTGAGTGGATCTAACACTCGGCATCTTTTCAACCAGCCGCCCACTCTTCCTCCCACAATGACATTGTTCACTCAGCTGCTCTGTCCCTCTTTGGAACATTCCACTCTAAAACATGGATAAATACTTATAGATCATTTACACTCTGAGGTATTTGTAAAAATGTGTGTTTCAGTGAATCAGAAGGGCATAAATGAAGCCAAGAACCATGCTTCCAGTTTCAGGTTTTTTTCCAGATTTATAGAAACCATGAAAATACAGTGAAGTCATAATATCCAACTGTAGTTTGAAGGAATTTTACTAATACTTTCAAACCAATGATGATAATTGGGTTAGATTGTGAAAACAAGCCTCTCATGGCCACTCATCAACTATTGATCTTTTTGGTATATCACTCCATCTCATTTATTTTTTTCTGTCATATTTGTAGTTCCCTTTTTAAAAGATCATTTTTCATTTTAAGTTAATTTCCAACTTTATTCTCTACTCATTCATAGAGTTTCTTCACATAAATACATCCATTCCTCAAAACCTATTCTCCTGCTCTCTCTCTATTGTGGTCATCTACTCTACACTTTCTGCACTACACGGCAAGTTTTTGTACAAAAACAAACAAACAGATCATCACGGACATGAAAACTAAAACACATCACAAACCAGGAAGTTATTTTACAAACCAGGGAGGAAAAAGGGAATAAAAATAGAAAAAAAGCACTTTTTATGAGCACAAAAAAAATTGGATGGATAAAAAGTCTTTCATAATTTATATTTAGGTGATTACTGTGTTTAAAGCATTGTGGTAAATGTGATGAAATAGGTGCTTATAGCCTGTTTGATCTGTCAGTAACGTAGTGTGTGTGTGTGGGGGGGGAGGGGGGGCAAATATTCAAAAATACATCAATTTGAGGAGCAGACACAAGGTGCACTTCCTCTTTTGATGCAGACTGAGAGCTAAACATCTGTGTGTTGCTGCGGTCAGCTTGTTTTTTTCATACTGCTCTTATCTTCTGTATGCATTTGTGCTCTGAAAACAGCAGCAAGGCTGGAAGCCTTGATAACACTGTGACCTGAACTATCAGACCTCAGCAGTTTGTGTATGTGCAGCATGATGATTGTCACCTGCAGCCCAAGTGTGTAATTTAGGTCTCGGAGCAAAAGAGTCCATGTGTGTCCATATATGTTCATGATTCAAGTGTCCTCGTATGCACTGCTGTGAGCTGCAGATAAGAGAGAAGAGAGTATGCTTGTGTCATCTAAGATAATTCAACTAATAAATATGAGATAATGAGACACCTGCAATGTTGTTTTGATGCTGAATGTAGAAGAGACATGTGAAAGTATGGAAACTTCAGAAAACACACAAGTTGAACACTGACATGGCTAAGCCACTGCGCAACATGCTCATGTGCAGACAGCGTTTGATGCGACTTCCTTATCACAAAGTCAATACACAGCTGCAGAAGTAAGGCTTAAAATGGAATGAATACATAAAGGTTTTCATCCACTGAAGTAATCTGTCGTGTTTCACTAAGAAGTGAAAAAGCGAAACACTTTCAGTAGATAATGTCCACACAAGGTGCTTATGATGTTGATTAGGCATTGATATCATCACATGCACATGTTGAATGCGGCATTGTGATGTTCAGACAGGAAGATCATTACAAAACTTGATTTTTAAAAAAAATAAATAATACAAATGCTAAAAAATATTTCTTATGACTAACCCACAAGAGAAGTCTCTCTCAAAACTATTATTCTATCAGCTTGGACTACTGTGTCTCTTGGATACAGTTAAAGTTGCTTAACAAAAGCCTAGTGTGATAAATATTTAGCTAAATGAGCAAAGATCAGAATATTCGCTTAGAGATGAATATTTGCTTTTAAAAGGAAACATTAAAGTTAGGGAGTTCAGATCAATATAAAAGTAGAGAATCATGGCTCGAAGGTTTGACTGACAGTAGAGTGGATCATTACTTAAAGGTCAAAATATTTGGTCTCTTAGCAACATAGTAGGGATAGTCATTTTTAATTTTTTATAATAAAACTGATTTATCATTTCTCACACCAACCGTGGTTAGTCTCAGAAAAAAACACCATTTTGCAGCTGGATCAGAAACTCCTGAACAAATATAAAAGCCTGAAATTTTCTAACCAAAGGGAAAGCCATCAATCCCATTCTGCCCGACAGAATTACAGGCAACCATTCCTGAAAAGTTATGGATAATAAAACACAGGGCTCTGCAGTTTTTGGCACTTCCACATCAGCACTCATTTTATTGACCAAATATATTCATTATAGTCTTCATCAACACATTATTTTTCTCAATAAATACGAAACAATAACTAAATAAAAACTAATGCATGGGGATGAAAACTATAACAAAATGTACCAATAATTTTGTTAACCAATAAAAACTAAAATTTCTCAGTAACAATATCCAATCAGAACAGCCGTTATTGTGTGGAAAGGTGGGAGGAATGAGATCCAATCAGAATACAAACTATTGCATGGATGAGACTTTAACCAAAATGTTCCCCAGGAAAATGCTCTAAACTATGAACATTTATACACCTGTGTGTCATATTTTTTTGTAAATGTATCTTAAAACAATGTCCATTCAGGGAGAAAAAGAAGAGCTCACATATGGACCCATTTTACATATAACAATACAAAATAAGACACTCATTTGCAGACAAGTCATCCAGAAATTCACACAAAGATAATCATGTTAACACTATCCAGAGCTTATGGTGCGCTCATTCAAAGCTAAAAATACTTTAAGAAAGGACTCATTACTTTGATAGGATAGTATAAAATTGCCCAAAATATTTTAGGATGTAGATGTGGGAAAAATGTTGATACTTTATTTGCTATTTTTCCAACAGATTTTTTTTCTAAACATTACTTCAAAGCCTTCATGGAAACTTAAATATTTTACATTTTACTCTATATTTTAGTCCAAATCTACTGTAGTTTTTACTCAATGATAATATTTTATTTAATCAACACTAACGACTTAAACTAATGGAACTAACTAAAACTAAGCAAAAGACTAAAACAAAACCTAAATTTAAAATGTGCTGTAAAAATTAACACTGTTCCACATAGGCTTGACTTTTTTCTGATGGAGGTTGCCGTTTGGTTAACACTGACAGAAGCAATATGACCACCTGACTGCTTGTGCAGGATTTCATACAGTCCTTCTGTTGGGATCATCTCCCTCACCACAGGAAAAGGAATTGGACAGTTAGGTCCATTCTCTCTCTGTGCCAATCTCCCTGCACGTAGCTGCTGATTGCCTTTCTTTAAGCTTCTCATAGTCCCAAGAATCTCTCTCTAAGAAGAGATATAATACTGATGGTCCTTAAAACCCTCAAAGAAATGTCAACCCTGGCTTAATCAAATGTTAGCTATCGCCCCTTTACCTTCAGTCGTAAGATTTTACACATTATTAGCCTGCCAGTTATAAGTCAACTCACAGTGGGATTTGCTTATTTGCACGTTTTGGTGGATTTATTTTGATCAATACTGAAAAGTTGTTGTCATTACATTATGTGTAAGTCTCAAACAGTGTTTAATTTCCCACAACATGAAATGCTGTCACAGTGGCACAATAAAATAGTGTTGAAAGTAGTAAGAAAATCCAGTCCAGCACCTTTAGCAGTCAAAGCTGATGCCATAAATTTGATGCCACCTAGGTCGACTTGTTGATCCTCTAAAGTTGCACAAATTACACTGATCATTTGTCTAAGTTGGTAAAAGCTGATGATATACAGTGAGAATAAACTGAGTTGACCTTTACTGATCAATATAAAAGCCTCCCATTTGAATAAACGTTTTATTAACAACCATCAACTGGGACACTACAAAAGCAAAATAAAGTATAGATGATAGTGTTAAAACCTGGAAGTCATCTTCATCATCTTCTCTCTTGGTGTCAAAATTAATGAGGAATTACTTTGTTTGGTTAGTTTTTCCCCCTGAAACAAACCGGGGAGTGTTTTAGGTTAAATCTCCATTAAATACAATTAGGTCATGATCAAATACATTTTTACATAACTGTTTGCCTATTTTCATTTTAAATATTAAGAGGTAAAATGTACAGTAACACAGTGTGTGTGTCTGTTTGATGAAAGATAACAGATGAATCACATTTGCATAACCTGTGTGCCGATTTCCATTTTCAAGTGATTCACCAGGCAGATGGACAGATGATGGCAGAGAGGGAGAAACAGATGAGTGGAGGAGATGGAGGAGGAGAAAAAGAAAGCAGGGAGAGCACTGACAAGCTGCTGTCCAGGGAAGCAATTAGATTCTGCTGTTTGTCACTTAAGACAGGAGAATGGGGAACAAAAAAAAGGGAAAAACAGAAGAATGACTGTTTAGTTGACTGTTACTGTAGCTTGTACAGTCCTGGGAGAAAAACCCTGAACACACAGAGACAAGACTAGCCGAATAGTTGAGGCGCAAATTGCAAAGCCACAACATCCACATTTTTACATCTGGTCAGCAACATGTGCCATAACTTCCTCTGCACATTAAGTGTATCATAAGGTTAAAAAGCCAGTAAGAAGCCAAGTACTTACTGTCCTAATCGGAATAATTGCTCTTAATTTGCAGCAGTCACATGATTTGATTCAAGTCTTGTCAGAATAGCGCTCACAGAAAAGTTTATTACACCATTACAAATTTCAGTAATATATGCTGGCACAAGGCTTGTCCCATAAATGAATATTTTTTTAATTGATTAAACAAATCATTTTGGGTTTTTTTCCCCTTCATTTCCCATGAACACTATTCCACGATGTATCAGACATCCATTGGTTATGAGCTTAATCTAATGTGGACAGTGTCACACTTTAAAGTGCAGCTCAATGTGAAATGAATTTTAAATACAGGGATGCGTCCAAAAAGTGCAGTTGAGCCAGTAGAAACCAAAGCAAGTTACAAAACAAAGAAAGGAAAGATTGAAAACGAGAAAGCACAATCTGAAATGTTTTTGGTCACTTGCTAATATGATAAAGACCAGCAACCCGGGTAAAAAAAGCAACATGGAAAGTTGTTATTGTGCTTTGGTATTTTCATGCAACAGAAGCCAGCAGTAATAAATAACATTTAAAGAAACATATTTATTGCACTCAGTTGCGCTTGTAATCCATCTGTTTCTCCTTGAAAACATTTGATTGTTTGAACTAGCAGCTATATAAAAGTTAGAAAAATAAACTAGCCTGTTTAGGTAAAAATAAAAAAAATTCTGTTAGCTAGCTGGCTGTTTTAGTAGTCACCCTCCAAACTTCTCTGGTTTATTTCCCTTTAAATGTCAATACATGTACTGTCCTGCTTTGGGTCAACCATTACAGCCAAACTGAACTTTTTCCTCCATAATTTCTCACTGGCCAAACAATATTCTTCAAGAAATCTCATTATACAGAACCCTTTAACTGGATGAAACCCAACCAATGTTACAGCATCCCTTCTTGATTCTTACTGAAACTAAACAGGCAACTAACCAGAGCTACATGCTATATGGAGAATGTGTTGAAAAATCTAAATATACAATATAATGTGCATATAAAACTTTACCAACAAACTAAATGTCATTTTGTTAAGAGTTGTAATCCATTTTTAGAGATGGGATGTAAAAAACATCACTATAGTGCTGCCAAAGCTTCCGCATGCATATTCTACACATCTGCATCAAATACATTTTTAAATACTTAAAAAAACTCAAATGTAATTGAAATAGCTTCCAGTGCAGAATCAGAGTTCAGTGTGCAAACAGTGTAATGTTTTGATGGTTTCTGCAGAAACCCCAGGCAGCGAACCACAGCTGTCAACCTTCACATTGCTGCTTTTAAACTACATGCACCCCTTCCAGACACCAGCCTCATCCGTAACCCAGAAAACCAACAACCCACAAGACAAAGAAATGTATCTTTGTGAAAAGAAAGATTATGGGAAGACAGACGGTAGTAAAAACCAAAATACAAACAAAAAAACTCTTAATGAGCATTTTAATGACAAGGTTACAATTCAAACTGTGCTGGAGATGGATGGTGGTGCTGCTGCAGGGCAAACTGCTGACTCCATACTCATCTTCTGACCTATGTATTTTTGTACTGGATCCACACTGCTGGATAGAAACACAAAGCAAGAGGCCTATGAGCTTTTTGCCAGCATATGCTGTCTAGATTGCTGGACAGACCAGCAGTGAGAACAAAGGCTGTCATTGAAAAGCGGTGATTCCCAGGATAACATTCACCATTGTATTCCCAGATCCCTGGTTCCGCAGCACAGCCAAAGTACTACACATACCTCTGGACTGGTGGCTTCATGTGGAAGCGGCTGGCTTACAGTGGATGGATGAACTAGTGGATGGATGGATGGATGGACGGATGGATGGAAATTCGTGACAGGCAAGCAGCTTCATCAGTCTGTCTGTGGGTCCATATGTAAATTTGTGCATCTGTGTGTCTGTCGAGCTGCTTGTTTGCTTGTTTTCAGACAATCTGGCTGACATCGTCTCAGCAGTAGAAATCCCAAACCAAAACAAACCTCAAACTCCTTTTCTAAATTCTGCTTCAGAAAAGTTGGCCTAAAACTTTCCTGTCATTAACAGAAGATCCTAAAACTTTACCTCCATAGTAAATGCATGCAATAATCAAAAACTATTTAAAAAAATGAAAATATATTGAGGTATATGATTTTCTTTCAAACAAAAAATATTCAACAACAGAGGTACATGAAGATTTTCTTTTAAAAATTACTTAGAAAATTAATACTCGACTCAAACGAATTACAAATCACAAACCAAGAGCTTAGAAATGACACATTATGAAAGATAATGGCACAAAACAACATGTAAATATGATTTGTTGGGCTATGAGCTGTCTCTCCCATTTCAAGTATGCAAATTTGAAATGTAGTCAAGAAAAATATACATAGTGGACATACCAAAAAAAAATCTGAAAACCATGCTTTAAATTTAAACTAAAAACAAGCTGGAATATGAAAATGCCAAACTTGCAGCCAACTCAAATTTCATCAAGAACTGGAAACTCTATCAGTCCAAGTAATAAGAGCATGGAAACCAATCATAATCTGTCTTTTTTTTTATTCCTGGTGGCTAATGAGCAAATTTTAAACTGCTTCCAGTTTTTCTCAGGCTGAAAAATGATTTAAGACAGAGAAGCAAGGAGCAAGTTGATCTAAAAGAAATAAAAAGCTTAGTCTTTCTGAGGGAAGATATTCAATACAAGAATCAGGGAAATAAAAATAGGACACAGATTGAGCAACAGGTGTTGTTCTTCTCATGCATGTCTGAAAAGAGTGTGTGTCTGTTGAAAGGTAATAATTATAAAGAAAAAACATCATTAGCTGAAGAACAGAAGAAGCAGCCACTGAAGCAGACACACAGTGGGACACACTTGAACACACACGTTGCACAGATGCAAACACTCACATCAGAATGACCTAATAAGTCCAGAAGTTGACTCAGTGAACCATTATGGTCATGAGGGTTAAGACCATGCATGCCAAAGCTGTTCTAAGCACTATGCGCCAATTAAAGCAGAAAAGGGACAATGAGAATAATTATAGAGAATAATTAGATAGAATTGATCATTTTAGCATCACAATCTCTTTGGTTACACCACAAAGCACTCAAGAGCAAGAACTGTGTACCATAACAAAACTACTATCATGTCAATCATTAATTTACCAAAAATTATTTTCTGATCTAATGAACTTCTGAGTTTCAGCAGAAGCAGCTTCTATTATGATTATAGTGGAAAAACACCACTAACACCTCATCGTTTACATATCATTAATACAACAGATAATTAGCAGTGCTTTTGCACACACGGGAACTAATCAAAATGTTTTCCTCATCATTGACCTTGAACATAAGTTGGTAGAAACCTAAATGGATCAACAGCTGCATTGATATATTTATTCCAAAACATCCAGTGCTAATGTGGGAGCTAAAGGGTCTTAAAAGCTACGAGCTGTTGTCCTTCAGTACTATTCCACACAGACAAAATGATGGCGGGCATTCATACAGCAAACATCAGCTCTTGGCTTAATAGGGGTTCTACTTTGCTTGTTTATATCAGTCAGATAAAGAATAAAAGTTTGCTTTGACTAACTGCACCATTCTGTTAAAGCAGTTTAAAGCTACAACTACGCAGGATCTACATTTAGGATTTATATTTTACAGTCAGTTAAAATTTGAATTGTATCCTCCTGAGAACCGAAAAAAAAAATATTTAAAATTTCCCAGCATGTCCACTTAGAGGACAGATATTCATGTGGAAATAGAATTGAATATACAAAATGAGAAAAAAGGAGCAGATTATATCTTAAGTGTGATATTCACCCAAGAACACAATTGTTGCTTTTAACGATAAAATGTATGTAATAATAGATCCATTCATTTTCCATACAGTTTCATTCAATTAAAGGTCACAGGTAGATGGAGCCTATCCCAGCAATCATCAGGCGAGAGGCGGGGTACATCCTGGACAGGTCACCAATCCATCACAGGGCAACACAAAGAGACAAACATGCAGACAAACAACCAGCCACACACACATATTCACTCACTAAGGGCAATTTAGAATAACCAATCAACCTAACATGCATGTCTTTGGCTTGTGGGAGGAAGCAGGAGTACCCGTAGAGAACCCACACTATCATGGGGAGAACATAACACACAGAAAGGCCACTGTCCAAGCTGAGAGTCAAACCAGCAACCTTCTCGGTGTGAGGCTGTGGGACTAATCACCACAACACTGTGCAGAATACATTACAATGTATTTAGTTCAACATGGAACTATAAAGCTGCTTTCCTTCTTCCTCTGGAAGTATTACCTGTGATAATCCTGGAAGTATGTTCTCTTTTTGGTTATGCAGAGGAACATCTTGGATTTGGTGCACCTGATGCGTCTTGCCATTGCAGCCCTTGTTCCTGTATCTTTCTCCATTTTTAATCTCAACAATCTCTGGCATGTGCCTGGCTCCCAGTCTGCATATAGATTGCTCTGGTTGTGGGATCCGTGTGTTGGTTGGTGGCTAATATCCTTCCCTACTGTCTTCATTGCTGTCCTCAAATGAAGGACTACCCTGCTGTGTACTGCTGTGTATCCCTAACTGGTCAATTCAGCGCTTTGCTGACAGATTTGTACTGGATCCAAGCATTTGTGATGGCCATATCAAACAAATGTATCATCACATGTGACACACACTTCTTGATCCTGGTTGACATTGTAGTAGAAGCTCAGCACTCAGTCACTGAAGGTCCACACTCTCCATGTTGTCATATTCCCTGATTACTTCTGGTCATGTCACCTGGACTTGATCTTTGTCTTTGTTGGACCATCTGCTACAGATGTCCTCTGGATCTTTCCCAAAAACAGGTGAGGGGAGGCCATCAGAACTGGTTTAATATCAAACCATTTCATCACTGCAAGCTCAGGCCCCCTTCAGGAACAACATCACTAAAACATCTCATCCTTCTTATTGAGCTGCTTATCTGCTGGGAGCCAACATCGCTTTGGAACCGTGTTCTTCATTATGGTTCAAGTTGCTGGAAGACCCTTTGAGATCATCCTCCACTATCATAGGCTGAGACTCATCCTCCTCATAATTTTCCTCATCTGACAACTCCAAATCTAAATCTCACTGTTAGTTGACTTGCCTCTCCTCTTTTCATAAAATGTGTTTTTGGTATGGTGGCCATCTTGATGTAGGAAAAAAAAGCTAATTTCCAGCATGAAAACCCATCACATGACATCACTGAAAAGCCAAGGATGTCCTCTACTATAGAATTTGATAAGGTAACTGCAAACCTTAAGAAAGGTAAATAAAATGTCATTATAAAGGAAATTAATGAATAGACCAGGTTTCAGGGAGATACTTAATTATTATATGGCAACAGTAAAATCCCATAATATTTTTCTTGAGCATGACAACGATGCAAAACACTAGATTCCAAAAGAGGACTTTTTTTAACCACAAAACGGTTGTAGGATTTATTTTTTGGACTTTAACACGGCGTTGGTTTGGAATAACAATGAAGACAGTTGACAAAGAGGAAACTACATCTGAAATGCTGGAATAACACTGTGTGGAAAACTATGAAGTACTGTGGCTGCTCTGACAAGAGCAATTAATAAAACTATGTACTGATGCAACTTAAATATTTGTTGCATTAATATAAACATTTGTTTAAGGCTTTGCATTCTCTGATCTAGACTGCTTAAACAGTGGAGTGTGAGAGAACTGACAAGTTCCTCCCCTGTATTAGACATAAATAATGTGAAAATTAAACAGCTGTAAAAACATGCTCTTTTAGTATTTCGACTGACTTATCACCGACTTCTGCTTCCACACAAATCTGTACATTTAAGAACAGCCAGGCTCCCAGGAGAACATCTTCACAGGGAAAATACTGGAGAGCTTTACTTGCTTGACTGTGTTTCTGTGTCTGCATATGTGGGACTCTCACCTCAGGGAATTCCTCTGCATTTCACACCAATTATAAAAATCTCAGCATTTACAAAAGCAAGCAGTAGTATTTCCATTCCCAGGGGGAATGATGCACTTCTTGATCCATACCTGGTTGACATCATCCATAGGGGGTCCACAGGGGGCTTTTAAATGCCACAACCAATGTTCAAAGATAGTTAAAGATGGTTTTTTTCTGTATCTGTGACCCCTCATTGAAATAAGCGGTGCCAATAATGGAGGCATGGATAGTTTTACGGTAGTCTGTAGTTAAATTCTGGGAGAGAGGATGTCCTCTGCTCCAAATACTTCTTAGAAAAGCTACTTCACCTTTCTCATCACATAGTTATGCAGTAAATATGTTTTTGTAATTAAGGTACTTTCATTAAATTCTATAACACTAATAATAATTAATGTTTTCCAGGTTATGGAACTATATTCTCTCATTGAAAAAAAGACTTCACAAAGTTTTTTAAAAAAAAACCTTGAGCCTCTTTTATTTCATTAATATTTCATTGTGGGTTTATTAGAGCCCTGGGGCTGATGAGAGAGAAAAGATAATATAAAACCAATGCAAAAAGCAATTTCATATCTTACGCTAATTTGACAGATAACAACAGGATCTGTGGTAGCTTGGCATCGTAATCACAAAACATGGAGCTCCTACCAAATATCCTGATATGAAATTAAACAAACAGCTCAAGATTTTTTTTTCTGCTAACAAAAAAAAAAATCTGTTAAACCAATTTCACATTGGTTACGAATTCTTCAAGTGTGCCCAGTTTGAACGTGATGTAGGGTCATTTTCCACATCATAAAAAATTTAACAATTCTCCATTTCAGCCTTGGGGGCAAATAAGCCCCATGACTTATTGATCACCTCCTTTGTTACAGTTGAAAACATTACATCAAAGCCAGCTACATCCCGGAAAATAGATGAACAGATTACTCAGCCTGGCCAAAGCTCATTCATTGATAATTCTCTGCTGAGAACTCAGCAACAACATGAGCAGAGATTGATCTTTACAGTTTGTTCCTTCAGTTCTTTCCCCTTGCTTTCACACCCTGCTGTGCTGACTCCTTTGGTTTCTGTTGGTTTCTGTTACAACAAACCAAAAAAAAAGCGTATTAATATTGTTCTAGATTTGTCCAGGATATTTTGGATGAATATTGTGGTAACTAAAATAAAGATTGGTTAAACTGCAGAAATCTGAGAGTGCTTAGAATTGATGTTGCATTGTTTACATGCAAACAACAACAACAAAAGAAAAAAAAAACAACTTAGCTGATGAGAACATTCAGTTTTCAGTCCTGGACAATCAGTGAAGAGGATTTTCCTTCTGTTTTTTTCTTTCTTTCTGGGTTAATTGTTGTGTTAAAAAGCACCGCTCCAAAGGAGCAGTTGTAGAGACTTGATGCTCCACATGAAAGAACTTCTTATTGATAATTACATGCAGACTACATGTTTCTACAGATTCAGTGTGAATATGTAAAATCATCAACAAGGAAACCAAGTTGGGAAAAGGTGGCCTGATGACCCCCAAACCCAAACCTTGTTTTTTCATAGATCTGTGAAATAAAAAAAAAGTGTGACACATAATTTTGGTGTAATAAAGTATTACGTACAGAAACTTAACTAAAACTGGGACAAATTTATAGAAAGGTTATTATCTACACCAATCATTTCAAATATGCCACGTAACTATAGGCAAATATCAAATTTCCTATGCATTCAAAATGCATAACAAACACAGCCATGTTTTTAATGGGTTATGTTTTTAAATAAACTATTTTAATTTATATTTACCAAAAAAGAAAAACCAAAAGATGATCATACACTGTGTGTGATTCATAGGAAACACAATGAACATGTATAAAGTAAGGTAAGGAAGCAAGGTTAAGTTACCTAAGGTAGACAAAGAGTAGAACAAATTACGTTCTCACAGTGTTAAACAGATATGTAGATGTGTCCCAGATAAGCAGATTTGGGTGTAATGGCTTGGTTATGGCTCAGCTAAGAGGGTGAGACAGACCATAAACACATGGTTGGAATGCTGTTATATAGTCGAGATGAAAACTGATCTAACGGCTGGCAAGTCTGTGGGCCAAATGTGGTCCAAATGCCATTAACAGGGATGAATGGGGGTTACAGAAAGGATGTTATGACCCACATCTGGTGATGATGAAGCAGAGTTTCAAATGCCACACTTACCCAGAGTCAACACTGTATGTTAAGACCAAATCTGGGCCAAAGCAAAGCAGCACAAATGAACCACACTTAGGCCAAACCTTTTTGTGCCTCTGGTGTGCTCAGCCTCAATGATAACAGCAGCCAGAAATAAGTGATTTGCAATCAATAGTTTTTTTTTATTATTATTGAAATAAACTTTCCATTTTCATAATGTTGGAGAAGCATAAAAAGCAACTGAAACCTCAAGTAAGAAAGAAAGTAATGTATTCATTTAATTTTTATAGTAGATGCTTGAATTTACACAAATATTGAAAAAAACAAATACATTTAGTTTGCTTTCAGCACTGGCACTTAAATGGTGCTGTAAATGAAAACTGTCTTAGTGTGCAACAAGTTCAGAGAAATTTCTGAATCAGTCTACATTGTTAGGATGTTCTCCTTTAACAACTAGAAATAAATGTTCATCCTCACCAATGCAGAAAATTTCCTACACTTTAAAATCTACAGTTGTTGGAATTAGATTGTGGTCATCAAACAAAATAATTTAAAAAGCACCCTTTGAGCGCAGACCTCTGCCAAGCCACACAGTCCCTTCCAGCTTATTGTGACTTACACCCCAAAATATTAGTCCTACCCTTAATTTATCCAATTCATTGAATTCCTTCACCATAAAAGCCCACCCTTAGCAACTGAGCCTTTTTCGTGGAATTTTATACACATAAGCTGAAAAACAGCCATATCTTGCAATGATAAAGAATCCTTTAAAAAAATCCCTCCAAATTGTAATTGCCCATTCTTTGTCCTAGATCGGACATTTCCTTAAAATTGTATCAAACTCCATCCATAACATTTTGAGTTATGTTCCAAACAGACAAACAAACCAATGTTGGCAAAAACATAACGTCCTTGGTGGAGGTAAAAAAGAAAATCTTGTTATGCTTTTAGGTGATAAAGTTAGAGAGTCAGAGAAGGTGAAAGTGAGAAACAGTCAGAGAGGAAAGAGGAGAGGAGAAGAGGGTGAGTCACACTATAAACACTTGGTTGGGATGATGTTATGCAGCCACGATGAAAACTGATCTAATGGCTGGCAAGTCTGTCAAACACACTAAAACAGAGATACACAAAAAATGCTCTGCTCCCCATTAAACACAAACATTTGTTATGACAGGCACTTATGCACACACAAGACATGCACAATCCTCAAACAGCTGTAAATACACCAAGTACAAAAAAGGCTGGAAGACAGTGTTTGTTTAGGGTGACAAACTAAGGGGGTACAGGTAAAATTCAGTCATCACACACACACATTTGCATACAAAGTAAAAAGTAACGTGGTTTGAAATCAATCCTCCACACCTCTGAGGAAGTCGGGAATCTCCCAACACACGAACACACGTGCACGAATGCATTCGCGCCAGCTTAGAAAACCAGATAGAGTCTCTGCTGAGGCTGCTTCCCACCTTAAAAACAATCCCATTTATACTCATTTCAACAGGAGTGAGTTAATGAGCTTAATAAGCCTGTTTAGCAGTTCCTGTAGAAGCTTGCCCACCTCAGAAACAACAGCAACAAACTCCAACAGCCCACCTTCAGCACAGTTCACAGACAAAAAACTACACAGATGTCGAGAATAGTGGCACTTTGTGTGGCTTACCACAGTTGTACAGTAATACTTGAACTTATTGTTACTTTCAGTCTAAAAACAAGTAGACCAAAATAAAAACATTACATTTACACTGTGATTCGTTTGTTATAATGTGGCATTTACATTTGTGAACATGTTTTACACTTTGGTTTCAGGTCCTGCTCATTTCCACCAATCCTACTTTCTGCAAAGGATGTGCTTGTAGTGTCCTCACACCAAGATTTCTCCTCCATCTCCTGCCTAATACGTAATATTATGTGCATTTTAGGGGCCATCCACTAGCGGAAGAATGGATATAACTATGGCAACGTAAAAGATGAATGGAAGTATGAAGGGCTTTGATATATGTCAATGCTTGAAAAGGATGTACAGTACCTAATAGTTCCGAACCCGAAATGAATGGAATTTTCCGGGCTGAGAAAGAGTTTCGGTCTCTGGTGGGGGGTTTATTAGCACAATTGTGGGTACTCTGTTGTAGAGACAAAAGCAGACCGGAAAAGCAAAGATCTTGCTTTACTGGTCTTTGTAAATTACAACCCTTACTTATGTTCCATTCAGGTAACGACCAAAAAAGAAATTAGCTTAGTTTTGGAAATTGCCAAGGATCAATTGGAGAGAATTACTTATCCATAGGAGGTAAAAAATAAAAGGACAGTCAGATGGAACATGTTTTAACTGTTGTCAGTTGCTTACTTCTTTGCATCATGTCTACTGTGCATACACAGGATATGACAATATGTCTCTAACCAGATATTTTGACCAGATCTTTTTCATCACTACTTCTTGATAATTCTAAACATTAAAATATTTTTCTACACCTTTAACGTAAACAAACGCTGTCAGATATTTAAATCTTAATAGAGTGAAATGAAGATTGTTTAAAGTAACCGTTATGAACACGACGCAAACCTAGGCTTGCTTTCTCCAAATGCATACAAATACAAATTTGCCTCTTAAAATTAAACCTTCTGTGTGCATTTGTTTGCGAGTGTGTTGATATAAACTAAAAATCAAATAAGATTATGTGCAAGACCACAAAAATGAATAGCTTTTACAGGTAAGCTCATATTTGCATTGAACGGATGATTTCTGAGAGAACAGGTTTGTTAAGACAACTAACTTCATCTAAAATAACATATGTTTTTATTCCACTCACTTGTCCAATTTATCCCACTCTAACCACACCAGAACAGTCCAATCATAAACCAATGGCCTGATTATCAGCACACCATGGCTGCTGATCTGACAAATGGCCCCGTTTGATCAGGCTTTCATTTACTCTCAAACACCATTAACCTTTCCAACGGACCAGTGCCTTGATGACTGCTTCTCAGCTGTTTACAGCCCCCCCACTACTCTTGAAAAGTGTTTTCTTTCAGGTCCTTGGCAGACATCACAAACTAAATATAGGCACTATGTATGATTTCCCTGGAAAAGTACACACTCGAGGTGCAGGGGGGGTTGTGCTAGTGTGTTGTAGTATTTTTAAACCTAGGAAGAGAAAATATAAGAAAATTAAGGTAACATGAAAATTCAACTTTAGAAAATGATCTGTGTCTGGAAAGAAATAATATAGTACTAAAATAGCCAGACTGCATCCAAAATGGGAAGTAACTAAAAAAAACCTGGAGTGTGTCATAGAAACACTGATGTCATAGATTTGGTTCAATTTAAAGAAACTTGTGCAGGTTTAAAGTGAGAAACAGTATGTGCATTCAATATGCAGCAGTTTTACAAAGGTTTTTAAAAGAAATAAAATTAATTCACATATTTAGAAAATAGCTGGATTTGGGAAGGATTATTTTAATACTTATTGTACAGGATTTTCACTGCTGCCCTGTCAGAGGTGTCCGAGGTGACCGATACGGCATGGTTGTTTGTTCATAGATTACTTTTGGTACTTTTTGAACACCCACACTCATAAAAAAAGAGATTTAGCCACAGGATTTTCTGGCTCTCTGGCCAAAACTTAAAGATCTGTTCTACTGAGCAAGTTCAGCAGCATATCTTATTAGTATCTGGCCTCACTAATCATAAATAAAACAAAGTGGTGTCACGACACTGAGCAGTCTACAACTCTAACAGACTCTATGCCTTTTGTGTAGCAATTGTGGCTCCAGATGTGCGATCTTTGTGTTTATGACAGAAAAACAAAGTAGAAAAGTAGATAATTACAAATGCAAATAGATGAAGTTTGAAGCTTCAAAACTACTTCGGACAGATATAAAAACATGCACATCTGTATCATACTAGCATTTCTTCGGTATAATTGTGTTTATCTTATTGTGTTCTGTAGGACAAAATGATACAAGGCGATTAGGACTGTAATCTGAGTTGTTGTGGAAAGGTATCCTAATAAGAACCACTTTGGGTTAAATCTGAAATTACATTAAAGTGTAGGACTCGAACTGCTTTGTCGTAAAGGTCACACCTCTGACGCACATCTGGATGTATGCTGCTTTTGATTAACCAGATGACAACTAAATAATCAGCAGGAAATCTGGTCTGCCTGATGCTCTGTCACACCTGCTATGTGAATAATACCTTATTACATTATTAAATAAATGGACAATACTGCTGTCACAGCTTCCATATTGTTTTTAGCTTTTATTTTTATTTGTTTGTTTTCACACTTTTAAAGCTTAATATAAAACTACAATAACAATACACACTGCTGTTATAAAGAGACATATTTAAGAAGACTACAATTCCCACAATATATACTGTCCAGTGGCTAATATGACACAGGCACCATGGCTCAACATTACTGCCATTATCTATAAAAGCAAGTCGGGGCTTTAGTTTTATTCGTTATGTTATCTGGAACAGTAAATTAGATCAAATATATAAAAGAAATAGTATTTTCTCTTGTATTCATTAGTTATATGTGTGTGTAGTTTACCTGTGCCTTTGTTACGGTCCACAAAGCAGTACTTCAGTTCGTAGTCTTTCAGAAATTCATGGACTTCCTTGAAAAGAAAAGAAGAATTTTTTTTAGTAAAAATACCTTAAAGAAGGACAGAATAACAGACAAACAGTCCACAACTTTCAGGTAAATTATGTAAACTTTTTAAATGGAATAATGCAACTTGATAGCACAAAAATATCCTTCCATTCTCTCTCACCTGTTACTTGCTTTATTATCCCTAGAAGATCAATATTGGGTGACTAGCCATTCAAACCAATATCTAGTATGGGTAATAATCACTGGATCTTTGTGTTCTTGGCTTATAACATGCAGTGATTAACCAGATTTTATTCATTAGATCTGTTTAAACTAAATTTCCTGACATTTCTTAAATATTTATAACAATTGTTTTTTCTTTAAAATGACATATTTAGAAGACTAATTCATGATAAGAATCCCATTATGCTCAGTCTTTTGCTTTACCTAATCTGCATGCTTATGTAAATATGCAAATAGCCCCATCTTTTCCTTCCCTGCTCACCAGTCTGCAGCAACTCGACTCAAATATTGTTAACTATAAAAGCAAAACAGCTAATGATGTGATGACAAGATTGGATACAATTTATTCCTAAAAAACATTCGGTCCCACCCTGCAAGCTGACAGGATTGGTTTTCTTATATTTGCATCAATAATCTCTGGTTCTCGCTTTTATGAGGTTAATAAGATGCATTTCCAGAGTGGAAATCATCAATAATTGGTCTTGTGCATAGTAGAAAAAAAAAGCATGTTAATGGGATCAAAAACTTAGTCTGAGGGTATCCAATGAAAATTGATCAGCATACCAAGTGATGCATGCTGACATGTTTACCTTGCAGCATCTGATGGAAAGAAAACGAGGGGTGAAAAGAGAGAAAGAAATTCCTACCAAGTAGATTTAGAAAAAAAGGTTTTGGGACAAGAAAGCCAAAACAGATCTATATGCTGGACTGATCATTTGCAAACATTTTTCTTTTGGTTGAGAGGATGAAGGAAGAGGCAGCTCAGCAGTTGCTCTGTAAAAGAGCTCCTCATTTACAGGTTTGATTTTTTCCCGCATTTCTAAATGTTCTAAAAAAAAAATATCTTTTCTGGTCATTTGACAGTTTTATACAGTCCCAAACATATTAACAGAAAACTCCCTTTTTAAAGTGAACAGGACCTGGCTCTCAGTAGATTAGTTACTTTATAAATCATGTTATGAAAACAACTTATTCTAGTCATTAGTAGCTAATCCATTCACCTTTTAACTGATTAATGTTTCAACCCCAAGGTAATGTACAATCTACCACAGAGCAAGTCTAACAGCCACAATTTATTGACAGTGTTAGCCAACTGTCCTCAATAACACAAATATTAACAGCTACTATGACAACTGAATTGCTCAAGTATACAATTGTGCTACTCACAAGTTAAAACCATATATAATGTAGCCTTATTTTATGTCAAAAAAGCAAAAATTACTTATCATAAACTCTATAACAGGAGAGAAATCAGACTGCAGTGATCTTTGAAATGAATATCATTTCTTTTTATGTGTTTGTGCATCAGACTTATAAACACACCAGCCCGACATGCAGCATTCCAAGCCACATGAGGGCCACCCAGCTGCAACAAACAGTAAATGTAATTCCACTTTTCTCCAGAAATTTAGTTTTTGCCTCTTTAGTGAGGAAATTAGATGAGGTGAGACGAGTCAGGGAGAGAGATGCAATAGCACAGAGAGAGATCCAAACAATTTGTCTTTGCAGAAGAGTTCATAAGGCACTAACTGCTAATTTAGTTAGCCTCAGCACTGTGCTTTTAGGTTTCACTGTAACAGCACAAGGTCTTTGCTGCAGTTTAACAAGTTTTAAACAAAAAGAGGAAAAAATAGCAGCAACAAGTAAAAACATGCTTCTGTGAAATCTAAAATTATAATACCTGTTTATATGAGAAGCATGCATATGAAATTACCATAACATACCCATACTCATTTTCAACCCAATAAGAAAACAGATTGAGCAGCTACTACAACTGCAAACCACAAAGGTGGTTAGCTAGGAATAGTTTAACCAATTTAGTATCAGAACAAACCATAAATATCTTTAATAATATGGCAAACTTGAATATAAATGAGTCAAAATAAATCCCAGACTGTTTTCCTAAACTATTGCATTTGTTAGGGTGAAACGGGTGTGATGACATAATAGTTTTTATGCACCACAAATGAACAACCTGCATCTGTATCTATACAAAATAATTTAGAAAAACATGCTGAATTCTTTTAGGGTATTAAACAAATGAAAACAATGAGATGAATGTGCATCAGCAGGTGTCTCCAAAGACTAAACCCTTATATTTGGCATATAAAGGCAGAAGGACAACCTAAAAATATCAAGTCACCAGTGATCAATGTTTCCCCAAAGATGCGCCTTGCCCCACCTGAGGTTAAGTTAATTTATTTTCTATGCACCAGATTAGAACACAAAGGTTCTCATTCTCCTCTGGAACATGTTTATGCATTGTCATTTTACCAAAAAAAATACAAAACAACCTGATTTTATTCATGTTATTTACATTTCAGCATGTTGTGTCTGTACATGCATGGTACAGTGCTCTGTGTGTATCTGTCCCAAAGCACACAGTGCACACTCTAAGAGTGGACAGACAGCACATGTCAGAAAGCATGTCATGTCAACCACATGAAAAACAGCCAAAAACATTTCTTTGTTTAAAATGCTCCAGGGTAGTGAAACTGAGAACACTTCTGCAAGCAGAAAACAGCCATTCTGCTTTTCCTGATGCCATGCAGAGATCTGCATGTCCATCTTGTGAACACACACACACTTACATGTAAACAAGCAGAATCTTATAGTTAATACACTTCAGAAATGACTATATTGAGGCCTAAATTGAAGCAAAGTTTTTAGCTGTTGTCAATGGCAACAACATGCCATTTGAGGTCAATGCTTTAACAATATTTAGTGATTCTGCTGAGTAAACTTTTCTGTTTCAGCTTTTGGGTCATTCATAGGAAATTAGTATAGACTGTATATAAAAAGATGGACGGAGGTTCTGCGACATCACCCCTAGGTTTCTGAATAGCTGAATTAAGCTCGGTAGGCGGTTTGATATCTTGTCATCTATAAACTCAGAGCTGCATGTAGCTAAAAGCTAATTGAGCTAATGCAGCTCTAACAGGAGCTAACTTTCTAACAGATGTAAACAAGCTAAAGCATGCCGTTTAACCTTCTGCCTTATGTTAGCGAATATTGCATATCTATCAATCTAAAAGACACGGCCATAATTATACCATATTTTAAAATGAAACATATATAATAATAACAAATAAAAGACAAACATATATACAGTTGTCAGGTAAATAAGCTCTAAAACCTAAAATGTATTTTTGAACCAGGCTGTAACTTTATTTTTCCTATGAAGTTTTATTTTTTTTTAACGTGGGCGTCTAAAGGAATTTGCTGTTTTGGAGCCCATAGCAGATGAGAAGTGAACTACACTTTTTAACTACTTCTGATATGCTTAATTTTAGCTCAACAAAGATTGCCACTTGGAAATTATTTAGAAAGGAGGTTTACAAATGTGACATGATTTTACAGCTGCATGTACCTACCTAACAAATTTATATCATTTAGTAATTCTATCATGTGTCATCTTTACACTGTTGTGCTGCAATGTATCATCTCCTAAAGCGCTGATTTTTCATCCCTCGCTCATCAAGCCAAAATGCACATTAAATGTATGAAATTCACTGTAGAGTCAAAACAGATTATTATGATGTAGAAAACAGAATTATAGCTTAAAGTGTGTGTATTTCCACACACAAAAAGACAGGCCTTTTTTCTTATATACCGTCTCCCTGAGAGTCATTTACAAGTTTTTGTTGGTGACCATCTGCCTACAGGAAGCTGTAAACCTGAGGGAAATACAAGTGATCAAAGAGTCTGAAAGCTTCCAATAAATACTGCAGATACATGTGAGGACAACTTTATTTTGTGAAACCCCTAATGTCACTCTATAAACCATTTTATTGGTAAAATGAAGACATTCTTTCCCTCTGACTTGGTCTTTTGCTTATTTTAGGTTTCATCTACATTTGTTCATATTCTTGTATACTTTATGTATACCCAAAAGCTGTTGAAGGCAACCATTAGATGTGTGAAAAGGCTTTAATATTAACAACAACAACAACTAAAAGTGTTAATCTCTTTCATAAACAGAAAGGCCAAGCTGATCTTAACTGTTGGTTAATGCGCTTATCCAGTGCTTTAGCTCACCTCCAGCTAACGCAGGGCAAGGTTTGTGCTTCCATTCAAAGATGAAAATAAAGTGAACTTCGAGTTATTGCACTTATTCATGGTCATCCTAAACTCAGATTTAAATGAAAGCAGCTCTGAAATATGTAGGTCAGGTTAGTAAATACTCATCGCTTCTCCAATTCATCTTATTATTTATCTAAAATAAGAAAAGTCTATCAGAGTAATGTTACTGCAATCTGATGTGTTCTCTTTCATTCCCTCAAACCACCATCCAGTTCATTCTTGTACATGGAGCATAGAGGGTTTTTTTTCTCGTTTTTATGGCATTCAGTTGTTTTTAGCAGGCTTTGCATCATATGATGTAAGAAATTTCTAAATGGCACAGCACAGGAAATTTCATTGTGCTGGGATGCCATCTCTGTGCCAATAAAGCTGCAGGTCTGATATCCATCAATGCTGCAACAAAATATATCAGCCTGAATCTAAAGAGGAAATTTAAAAAAATATTTAAAAAGAAGACTTTAAAAAAAAAACTGTTGCCTAAAACTTACTGAAAAAGTCTCCATCAGTCATGAAGTGAAGATTTTTTTCTTAGGACTGTTCTGGGGAGCAAAGGGACAGATAGCAAGCACTCAATGACACGTAGACGAGGTTAAGCTTCTCCTCTATTACCTTGTACTGTTCAGTAGTTTGTTTGTTTTTGTCACCAGACACAACAAAAAAAAAGACATGCATCTCTACTGCAGATGCCTAGGAAATCAACTTTTCCTAAGCCTCCACAGACCTCTACTTAAAAAGCCTAAGCAAAACAGCTAAAAGGGCTTTGTTGAAGGTTCATACTGTCTTCTTTTTAAACTTATTTTTTACGGTTCTTTTTGTAAGACAGAAAGTTTTTTTGTTTACTGTCTTCTGTCTTACAAAAAGAACCGTAAAAAATAAGCTAAAAGGGCTGTTGTTCTTTATATTATGTATGTTTATTCTTGATTATAATTAAATCTATCATATAAAAGTCTAAGCCACAGATGAAAAGCAGATTTTACCTCTGGATTTGTTAAAGTGAATTTAAACAAACCTTGCTATTTTAAATGAGTAGATTTTTCATAATATAACCAAACCAATTATCTAATTTCCCTGAGGGAGTCATCCCAAAGGAATTATTAAAGTTAGGTCTAAGTCTAAACAGCCCTCTATTTTTTAAGCTTGAATATTATAAAAAGGTGAGACTTTAAGCAAGTCCAGTCTGTAATACAGATCTATCTTTAAGCCTACAGCCTGTTTCATTACCGGTAGTGAGGGTACACTCTTTGGCGGAAAGCTCTGAGAGGAGGAAGCTTGGTAAGGAATGTCATAGAAGCCTGATCTAGCACCTGGCATGACTACCGGTACTTATGGGTTCAAGCAACATGAAATCACTAGCCCCACTTGATACGACTGATAATTGCTTTCACACGTCTGGTCTGATCAGTTAAGACTGCTGCCACTTCCAGCTGTAAATCACAGATCAATGGCTGCAGAACAAGATGAGACACACCACCCATCTCACCAGCTTTTCCCACATTGATATTTAATGTGCACATGCAGGCACACATTTGATTCAAGTTTATTGAAGATACTATCTTTAATATTGCCTGGATAGGTTTAAAGTGGAGGTTGGCTTCCACAAAGATTTATGTCCGTAAGAAACAAAAGGATGCAGGTAGGTTTGTTACAGAAAACAACAGGGTGTGCAGGACAGGAAAAGGTGCAAATAAGCAATTACATTACATTTACACGTTGTCTAGTAACTATTTAATTTGGAAATGAGAAAAAGAAAAGTTGTAATTATGAGATTTCATGTTCTTCCCACCAAAATAACATTTAGCAGAGCCAATCTATGTGTACTGTGATAAATATGTGCTCAAACACTTTTGGCCAAATCAAATGGAGATCTATTTTATGCACTTTGTGTTTTCTCCACCTTAAAATAATCCTTTCACTAGCAACAGTTTTACTTTAGAGCATAGACTGTTGCTGCATATTAGAGCAAAAAGGACTCACACCAGTGTTTTCATTTTTTTTACCTTAATTTAGCAAAATGTTAAAAACAATTAAATTATTTCCTTACATTTTAATACAATGCAGTGTTTCTCTGTTTTTTTTTTAGCAAAATGTATTCACTTCCACAAACTAGCAGGCTCATTTTAAAGCATCGTTATTGCAAACTTCACTAAGAATGGATTCACATTGAGCGAGCAAAGAAAATCTCACTTGAATGAATGAAACTCATTTCCTAAAGTATAAAACACCTCATCTCCACCTGACCGCAGCGATATTAATATAACTTTTTTAAAAGCAGAGGTTTTCATCAATACCACAAAAACACTGGCTAATATCCAGTGACGGAGTAGGACATGGCATGGAGTACAACACCTCCATAAAATACAGATATGATTAATATTAGCAATTAAATCTGAGCCTTTCCTGTTGTGACAAGCCAAAATGCCCCAAACTGCCAGGTTCAGGAAGCCCACAGCCACAGGTTTAATGTACCAATCAATATGTGGGTAAGCATGACAAGACTTTCTCCCACCATCCAAAGCCATGCATGTTAGGCTGATGGGTCATTTAAAATTGTGCTTAGGAGTGAAAGTGTGTGCGGCTCTCGGTGTGTTGGCCCTGTGATGGGACTGGCGACCTGTCCAGGTGTACCACACCTATTGCTTGCAATTTGCCAGGATAGGCTCCAGCTGCCCAGCAACCCTGAATTGGATTAAGTGATACAGATAATGGATGAGTATCAGACAACGTTAGAACTGACACATTAAAAAAAAAACTAAAAATCTATTAAGCCAAACATTAATTAAGAACAAGAATATTTCAATATTCTTATGAAAGAGTTTTTAAAGGAAGCTGTTACATCAGATTAGATTGCAATTACTATAAATGTAAAATATGAAAAAGGTGTTTCCTTGCAGCCAATATGCCATAATATACGAAGTTCATTTCTAGTTCCATCTCATAAACCAAACACAAAAGCTACATCAAGGCCCTCAAGGCATCATTGTAAATATATCTGATTTAGTATGTGCACTAAATCCAATAGGAGCACAAGTCTGAATAGAAGTAATATTCTGACTTCTGAGCTGAATATATCCACATGAATGGAAAATGTGCTGGTATTATTTCAAGTACTTCTTAATGTTCTACATAATTACTGAGTAAAAAAATCTGAAGTATAAAAAGGTTATTTCAAGTCACTGGATCACAAGTATGCAACAGCTTCAAGTAAATCAATGAATTTAAGGTGAGTTGATACATTTTGTAACTCATCATATACCTGAAAGCAGCCATAGTGGAAGCCCTTGATGGTTTAGTCAAAAACCATTATGAAGAAACATATTATAATAATAGAACTGTAGAGTATGTAAAGCAACAACATCTCACGTTGTCAAGACTGCTGTGGAATGGCCCTTCATTTGCAAGGCACACTGCACAAATATGCTTAGATCTGGTGAGAAAACCTTGCAGCAAAAATATCTTCTCTCTTAAATAGGATGCCTCAGTAACAGCCCCAAAATCACTCAAACCCCTTAGGGATGTGCAGAGCAATGTCTGACAATGTCTAAAATCTCAGAAAAGAAATAGTACAGAGGGCATGGACCAAAAAATGAGCCGCCATTCCAACAGAACTACATTGTTGCAGAAAATAAAGGGACTTACTGAGAACTGTGACTCCTTGCTTGTGTTCCCAGCTTTGTTTATTGCTGAATATAAAAAGAAAAATGGACTCAGCACACACTCAGTATCCAGCTTCATTTTGACACTAAATTTTTTATTCATTTTCTATAAGTGGACAGTGTTTAAATCTCCAGATCTAATCAATGAAAACCAACATGTAAAATAAAGGCTCGCCCTTCATTCGTAACAGAGAAGAAAAACAAATCAACAGTAGTTTTGGGACTGTAGAATAAAAGTCAGCAGAATACCCAAAGTATTGGATAGAGTTGGCTCTGGGCATGACAATGATTAGTGATTAGTTCTGCCATGTTTTTAGGACAGTTTTTTTATTCAGTTTTTCTAACAATAAACCCCTAATTGGCTCTTTTTTTATTTTGGAGCAAATCTATTTCTCAATTGTGCTAAAATACAAGAAAATTATATTTTGAAATTCATAAGATTATGTCCAACAAAGCTACACACCAGTTCTTTCCAACAGATCCAACCTGCTTTAAACGTGATCATTAATCTTCAACATCTGTATTTGTAACCAACTTCTTCAAATGACCCAACAGACACATTCAGAGAAAGAATAGTGGATTAGTTACATGTTACAAGACTAATATTACTGTGACATTCATGATGTGTAATGCAAAGACTCTAATTTCTTTCCACTTACAGCTTTAATTTCCTGCTAATTGTCCTCCGAAGTGCCTCACCTAAAAAATTTGACCCGTTTGTTTTTTTTACATCAGCCAGTTTAGCCATTTGTCATTCCCTGTTTTACCATATAATTCACTCTAAAGAGGATCACACTCATAAGAGTTACAACCTAATAGAAGGACATAAGGTAAGAAAACCAAGTAAGAAAGATCCCCACCCATCAAAGACAAAAGATGCCACAAAAATATGCATTTACTGTGGCACCTGTTCATTTATTCCACAAAGACACAAATACACAGACACATTCTCTATTGGTTCTGCTGTCAGACATAGCTTACCACCACAAACAAGGCCACTGAAGAAAAGTAGCAGTGGGCTATCAGCTCTGCCCACGTGACGGAAAGATGAGGGGAATTAGGGGACAAACACACTGCATGGCCTCCTTACTGGAGGGAACTAAGTCCTTGACCTACTGATGGAGTGATGTATTGCAATGAGAGGTAAAGCCTGGGATAGAGTCTAGGTGTATTAGCAAGAAGAGAGACACTAAAATATTATACTAATGCTCCAACATAGGGTGATCACTTTAAATCATCAGTGCAGTAAATAATTATCTACATTACCCCAACTGCACCACTCAAATTAGTCTAAGCAGTGTAACCTCTGACAACCTTTCAAATTAAGAGATGTTATTTTTACAATAAAATTCATTGAACACTTTAATTGTAAAAACATCAAATTTTGGTGTTAATTTTTTCAATGCTAAAACAGTGTGATGCAAGAGTCAATGCTGCTGATTATCACTGCTGAACAGTGCAGGATTTTGTCATTAAGGCTTAGTTAAATGAATGAGCCACGTAAAGCAGCTGTCTTCATTCACAACTGATAGTTTACCAGTATGTGATTTGCTATTTTCAAAATCATAGATCCCCAATAGATATTTAAGACATGTTTTCCATATTTGGTAAGAAATGAGCATTGTGTTTATGTCTGTGTGTGACAGGTGGCTCAAACCACGCACAGCACGGATCGCTGGCCCATCAAATGGCTGCCAGAAGAGCCCTGTTGGAAAATGCACACACTCGCACTCCAACAGATGAGCAAAAAACACAGCCATGCATTTACTCTTTCCTCCATCTCTAACACAACCTCATCATCATCACACTTTGTATTGTTTGCTACATTCTGCAAATGCACTGGTAGAATTTTGTGTTAACAATTCTGTTTTGAGCCGTCTCCTCATCTGGCATCAACAAAGAACTGTGCAAATTATGAAGGAGAGCATAAAGAAAGCAGATCTTTTGCTAAGGCCAATCGGAGCAATACCACCTCAACCGGGATTCAACTTTTGAATGAAAAAGTTACTGTTTTCCAGTTCTATAGTTTTTTAAAGCCTCTGTTACTTCATTTACTCATTTTTTTTATATTCAAGTATTTGGCAAATAAGTACTTGATTAGAGTTTGGACAAAGGTTGCTGCTTTCTATCGCTCCACTACCAATAGGTGGCAAAGTACAGTAAGCCATTTGTTGCGCTATTTGTATTTCCATTTTAAAATGGGCCCTTACAACCAGTTAGAGTGGAGCTACAGGCATTACAACTTTATTGACAGGAGAGAAAAAAACAACACCCCTTGCAACAAAAGTAAACACTTCACAAGACTTGCGTTGTTTTCCTTTGCTGTTCTGTTGACATTGAAAAGATAAAAACTTTATTAAAAGTAATCTGTAAGGTCCCATCTGCTGTGGGACCACTAACGTTTCTTGCTATTGTATCATCGTCGTTTGTTGTCACTCCACTAGCTACCCTACCTTCCAAGTGTAGGGTAGCTAGTGGAGTGTCCAACTGACCAGGATGGATCAACTGTGCCGCACTATGCTGATCAAAACCACTTAGTGGAAATAGGAATTATGGTAATGTTATCACTGTAGTGATGTGGGGGGAGGGCCATGGCTGGTGAGGCACTGACTCATTTGAAGAATCTTATTTACTGTACAACTAGCAGCATGCATGTTTAAACCTGGTAATGTTTCATATTTCATTTGCATTCTTTTCTCTCACTCACACACCAACATATAAGTGGAATATAGCTAGCCTAGAAAGGATGTATAGTAACAATAGACACAGCAAAATTACCATAAACCCCTAATGTGTTCTAAACAATCCTAAACCGATCAACAAGACTTACACAGACAGTAAAAAGTCACTTGTATAATACATCTTAAATGTTTGTAAGTCACAAAACAGAAGTTAAATGAATAAGTAGAGATTGGGGTAGTACTAGGGGTTTAACAGTAGGATTTTATTACCATCATCAAAGTAGATAATCAATACACCTTGATAACTCCAAAAGATGAATACCAATCAAATGACAAAGTGTCAAGAAATTGTTGTGAAGAAAAGCTACTTCTTGATTCCATGTCAGAAATCATGGAAAAGCACTGCTTCAGGATTGTTTCCTTCTCAAACTGCTGCTGCTTACGTTACCAAATTCCTCATTTCCCTCTCAGAAAGCTAGTTGCTGTGTTCAGAGCAAGCAAAAAGCAGTAGGTTAGCAGTAGCAGGTGGCTTGCCCTGAGACAGGACAGATTCTGCTGTCAGCCAGCGTGACCCCGCTTCCCTCCCGACTCTGCATGGCTCGGACCCTGAAGCGACAGGGCTCAGATTGAAGGTTATTTTTCCCACTGAGCCAGCAGTCACTCCTCCTCAACATATCGCAGTCCTGCAGTCACTGGGTCATTTACGAATTTCCATTATTCTTGCCTCAGCCAGCTTCTTTGATTTGTGGGGTTTTTCCAATGAGATAATGTACATGTGTTGGCTGAAGCTTAATTTATTAGTGTTATCATTCCACTAATTTTAGAGGAAGGTAATATTCCAGTTTCTATAGTTTCACCTCAGTGTTTTAGCCTGCCGAAAGCTTTACGAGGCCTTGTCCACGAGCAGCCTTTGTATTAATGCCAGTAAACTACAACAAAAACAGCACCTGTGACATTTTAAATGGTTACAGAATTTTCATAGCAACATATATAGCATAGTAACAAATAATACACAAATGTAATTAATCTGACTAAATATTATGCACACTGTGTTACTTGCTGTATTGCTTGTACAGTTTCTGTTCTTTGATAAGAGAGAGGAAACCCTACAAGGCTTACACCCGTCATCCTGATGTGTCACTAAGTTTGCACATGAAGAGCTGCTGCTGACTGGAACGCATGTTGTTGACTAAGATGGATGAGGTTGAATGTGATCTAACAGAACCAACACATCTGACACTTATGTTCAGAGATAGGTACATTATGTAATCAGAAGGTTCAGATCAGTGTAGATCACACAGAAAGACAAACATTTCACTTTCTAAAAAATATCGCTTCAGAATATTTTATATATTCATTTATGTACCAAAAGCATCGATTGGGTACAGGTCTGTGTTGTCGCTGTATAAATGTCAAGGGTCCAAGAATAAACTAACAGGATTGAGATGTGTCCGCATCCTTCCACTCACTGCATGACAAACACATTTTCACACAGTGATGGAAGCAATCCTTAACAGCAGGCAACCACCTCTTGTGAAGTCCAAACACAGTTAAATGAAGCAAAGAGAGGGAGAAAATGAGCACAGATTAAAGATAATTTCCTTTTGGAAGTTAATGAAGGAGAACTTCAGAGATTCAACCTAAGAAGGCTACCTCGTCTCGGTAATCCAAACACACACACACACTCATTAGTTTCTTGTAACCTTTTATCCAATTACTTTACTCTCCATTCCCTCTGTACTTATCCGGTCAATGCCTTTCTTCTGAGGTTACTTCAAAACCTTTTATCCACTCAGCACTGCTACTTCCTCCTTCATTTAGCTTCAAGTTCTGACTTTTAGTGCAGTTGTGGAATATGAAACATTCAAAGGCCTTTTGCACAATCAGTTTACAAAATGCTGTTCAAAGAATTTGATATCAATCCAATACAAATCCGTAAGAATCACCAGAAGTGTTCATTTCCCTCCTTAAATCATCTCAGAAGCAGGATTCACACTCACATCTCCAACCACATTGGAGACAGAAAGAGTAATGCTTACTTTTCTGATAGACAGACAAACAGTCTAACCAGGTATTCATTTTAAAACAAGCGATGTAAACATCTCAAAAACTTAAGGTAACTACTGCTAAGGGGGGAAAAGTGCTAAAATGATGGGAACAAAACCTAATAACTGAAGGTTATGAACACCACCCATTGTCAGGAGTGGCAGATGTGATAAACATCTGCTCCATCACAGCATGTAAAGCACAAGCAGGAAGAAAGTGGAAATATGGTGGCTGCATTTGTCTCTGCCAGTGCAAATGCAAATACAAGTGTACACTTCACAAACAGACTTCTCTGACTGAAAGAGGAGTTTTCTGAATTCTCTTTTTTAGAAAAGTCCATCTATGAACATACTCCAAGATTTGGAAGGAGAACCAAGTCTAATGTCAACACACAAACACTCCTTACATGTATTTACAGCTCTGTTTATCTGTAAATAGGTTTACATACCATACAAAAACACACTTTTACTCACATCACTCCTGTTTGAATGGATGGGCTCCAGTGTACGCACAGCTTATTTATGATGCGAATGTCATGGTGACATTTAAACATTTGAAGAGTTATAATTGTTTTCATGACTTCCCCAATAGGTGTTGGAAAGCCTTCTGAAAACAAAACTGAAATAAACAACCGTGGTTATGAGGTTGCATGGATGATTGGAGACATTTTCAGACTGGAAATGAGGCACAAAACAGGTTGTGTTTAGCTTCTCTTTCAGGACAGGCTGCCAGACTAATCACGCTTCTGAACCAATCATCTGGACATGGGTCATGTCTACATCTGGGATCTGAGTCATAACTTCTTTAAAACCCATACAAACAAGTCTTTTGTTCAGTTGTTTGTATTTTCCCTGCAACCACAAACGTGCAACACAAAATTGAAAGCAGAAAAAAACTGACATTAACAAATGACACCAGTAACAAACACCAAACAGGCACGAATATCACAGTAATGGTTCTAAAGCAAGAAACTTGTGCACTGAGAATTCAGAGTTTACAGATAAAGAAAAAAACATTTGACCCTAAAGAAATGCAGTTTTTATACTAAGCATTTTGGTTCCACTTTCATTTTTCTCTGCACTAAAACAACAGAAAGGCAGCATATTCTAAAAAAGTGCAGTAATGAGATCATCTGGCTTTACCAGCTGGAATCTTTACCAGAGAAACTGCTTATGTGATCAGAGCAGCACACCAAAGCAGCCAAAGCAACTTTTAAGAGATTACCTTATAAAACTTTATATAAATGTTCATTTTTTTATGCTACATAAACTTTGTACTTATTTACATCAATGTCAGGTTTGAGACTATTTATTCTATGTCAAAGACACGATAGTTGAATTGAGTGATAACCTGACATGTGCCTAATCGGATCTCCAATCACGGTACTGTATCTGCCTTCTCAGCCAAAACATTAAAGGTCCACTCATCAGATTCCAGCTTTTTTATATTTTGTCTCTGCAAATATCCGATGCTGTACCCATTTCTTTCAAATAAATGACTAAGAATGAAATCTGGTTTAATAAGTTGGCCCAGTCAGGGAAATATTTAGTTAAATTTTCCTTTCGAGGCTCATTTTTAAAAATGCTCCATGAACATTGAATAACACCATCAACAACACAACCCAAAGGTATTTTGCTGTAACGGACCTCCATACAGTTTAACCCAAGTTTCAAAGCATTATATCCATACAAGGAGATAAAAAGTGGCAAACAGTAGATGCTCGCTGTATTAAAGCCAACAATCGTTTTCTCCTGATGGACTTTAAACAAATGACACCAGCAGCAGGTAGCTTTTTTGTAGGCTTGCTAGCTCCTACATTAGTATAGTTAATGGTAAGATCATATGTGTTGCCATGTTTTTGAGTCCAACATGACATAATGGATGGAAAAACATCAATCATGGTTGGGACCGTGTTTTATTGTGGCAAGCCAGAGGAATGTATAACAGTAAGTTCAGTAACAGTTAAGTCAAAAAGCTGTCCTGAGACCGTATGAGTTGTGGCATTATATAAAGAAAACAATCTTTGCCTTCATAAGATGACGAGACAGTCAACTCATTCACTCGATTTACCTGACATAAGAAAACCTGACATAAAAAATGTTTATGGCCACTCTTGGCTTCCGTTTTCAACATATTCCCTCGTTCCCATTTCCTTTTCACTGTTCTCTCTCCCAGCCTTCCCATCTTCCTTGAACTCTTCCTCCATCTTTCCCATCCCCCCACCTCTTGCTGAGATGGAGACTGTCAACAGGGCCATATATCTGACACGCTGCACCGTACACTCACACATTTACAGTCTGCAGCGAAGTATTCACAAATGGGAGCAGCGGACATGAGGGGACCGGAGATGGATTTTTCTGGGTGTTGCAAAGTCTATCAAACACCCAGTTTCTTTTTATGCAAATCTAAAACCTCATCCTTTTAACACCTGTGCATCATAAAAGACAAAAATCAACTGATGTGAGTGAAAATATTAATCCTACAACAAACTGTTAAAGAATGTTAATTATTTTAATAAATAAAATGCAACACTTGGGGTTATTTCATTATTTTGTGGAAGAAAATGCCTTTCCTTTACCATTATTATCATTATTTCTGTCTGACAGGCTTCCAGATCAATACGAGCCTGAGCCTAGATTGATTGCTAGAGTTGCAATGTTGTGCAAAGTAATGTCGAAGAATCAAAACGACTCCTGTAAATGAGAGCATCCCTCTCGTCCTGCAGTGCAGACTTCTTCCTGCTCTGCCTCACTTATCACACCACGCTCCATCTGACACATGAAAAATACAAAGAAACTACCACATCTGTTGCTCCACCTGATCCAAGTGACATTTTTTTCTCTCTTCGTCATCTCTCACACTCTCTATGCGGTCTTACTCTTTCACACTCCCTCGTCTCCCCACAAGCAGACACTTCGACAGAGTGCTGGCTCTCCCTGGCAGCCAGCCCGTCGAAGAATGTTTGGTGCTACAAGCCTGAAGGAATACACACCATCGGTGCAGGCTCAACACGCCATCTCCTAAAGGCCTGCATGCTGACACAAGTGATGAATGACACTTAGTGGGAGAAATCAAAGTGGTCATGAAGTTATAAACAGTGAAGTCACTCTGTGGTTTTTGACAAGAAACATGCAAAGCTCTTGCAAGTACAATAAACAAAAAAAAAAAGATTAAGCGATCTGCTTTGGCTTCCAATAAAAAGAGTCTGATGGGAGCAAACACGTTTAGCTTGACAGAAATCATGGATTCCACCTGTCATGTCTGCTGTGGCCACAGTTTGCACTTACATCTTTTTAAACCTCTCATCATGATATTGTGTGAGCTACTTTTTAAATAAATGGTGTTAAAAACCCTAAAGGAGCAAAAATAAAAGAAAAAAGCTTGTTTATCTATAAGTAGGTGCAGATGCATGAGGAGGTCATCCTGCAAAACCATCACATCTTTTTTTTAAAGACTTCATCAGAGGGACTCTTACAATGAAAGCAGTACATTTGCTACTTATTTTTCAAGAAAACAGTTTGAAATTAACATTTCCATGATGTTTGAAAGTAAATTTAAGCTATTTTTCTCATTGCCGAGGTCAGGTTTGTCTGGATTATCATTTCTGTGAATAGCATACATATGTGTCGCTTTGAAATAAAGCATTTTGAAATAAAGGTGAGTAACATAAGATTTTAATTTGTCCACTGCTGGTCAAATAATGAAGGAAATGTCAAATAATGAAGTTTCTACATGTGGCTGATAAAAAAAGCGGCATATTCTGTGTCAAATTGTTCATTTGGGAATAAAAGTGATTTAAGTCATTTGAAAGTTTAGACCATGATGAGTTAAAACATATATGAAGCATTGGGTAAACTTCATCACTGCATCAGGTAGTCACCATCAGCAGCACATTAGCAGGAGTCCCAAATTAAACAAAGTGCGACAGTCGGTGCAAACTACACCGAGGCGCAGTAAGAAGAGCCTCAGTGTGCGCAAAAACTAATAAAAACCTGTTTCCTGCTACTTTTCCTCCAGTTTCTCCAGCAGAAAACTGTCAAATACCTGGTTGGTGGTGTCAGGCGGCAGGTTCTTAATGAGAATTTTCCTCCTGTTGCTCAGCTCCTGTCGAGTTTTGGCCAGCCTCCGCTCGATCTCCTCCGGCTCTAGGTCCGGCAAGTCGCGGAGGCAAACACCCGGCTCGGAGGGCTGCGCTGCGGCTGTCGCCTCCTCGTCCTCCGGCTGTCGGCTCTCGGGGCTGTCCATCTCCGGGGAAAGTGTGCTATCCCGGCCGAGAGAAGAGTGAACGCTTGGCGGCTGAATTGACGAGGCTGCCGCCATCTTGGGTAGCTGAGAGAAAAGTGTAAGGAGAGGGAGAGTGACAGAGAGATGAGAGCGCGCGCGCAGGTGGGAGGTGTGTGCGAGCGTGTGTTTGTGGAAGAAAGAATTAAAAGAAGAAAGAAAAGAAAAAAACTCCGAACAACTGCAAAAAGAAATGGCAATAGAAATAAAACAGGTTATTATATGTAACCGTTTATGTTTATTAGATACTTGCATCGTAAAGCCGCGTCATCCATTTGTTTAGGCTATTACTACAACAGAAACTTAAGCCTTTTTTTAAGTCATGTCGTTAGTTTTATTGCTGGTTTTAACTAAAAGAAAAACGAATAGGCTACTAAAACACATTTCACCCCGTGGGATTAGATTGTTTAGGCCTATTTGTTTCTTTTGTCTTCTTTTTTTTCCAACTGATGCGCTCATCATCACTAGAATGAAACAGTTTGCAGCAGGCCATATGCTCTGCTCCTTGGACTCCTGGCGACCCCAACCGTCAGTTTACTGTATAAGAGCCGGTTTTTTTATACAGTCTATGGTTAAGACTCATCTAGCTGCGTTGCGGGTCTGTGCGTGCGCATCACCGGTTGGAGGCTCATGTGCTCAGATTCTTTGGTAAACAAATCTTTTGACTTTATAAAGAAACAAATCAAAGGGCCTACTCAACCACATCTTACATCTGCTAAATGTTTCTTGAAACTGTGTTCATTATAATTTACAAATCAGTCAGCTGATTGACACAGAAAGGCTGTGCTGCTGAACCTTGTGTGTGTTGGTACAAAAAGAAGCTCTGCTCTCATTTGCATCCTGCAGCCCATTTAAAACATTTTCTTCTTGAAGACAAAGAGGCAAGAGAAGAAAAGGAGAAAGAGCCATTCAGTGTAGAATATATCTAAACCACCACAGCTTTCCTGTTCTTCAAATGCATAATGTGACCGTGAATGGCTGTGTGCCTTCCCTCCTTTCTACCCAAGTCATCCAGTGAATGCCAACCTAGCAGCCAACCAAGCCCGCCTGCCCGCCGTGGGTGGAAATCTGCTCCTGGCAAACACAAGGAGCTCCCTACCGAGTCCTCACAATGCCTATGTAGCTTCCGCAAGGCAGCATTAGTCGCTGACAGACACACACACACATGCACACACTGCATATTCATTCTCATAGGCTGTATCAGGGCTCATATATACACACAAACATACAAAAAAAAAAAAAAAGAAAGCAAGAAAGCACACATCAACCCACTTAGGAAATATTTAGAGCACATTTATGCCGAGGTCTATAAGGGATGGTGAAATTATCCTCCATCTTCTCTCTCACTGGCCATCTGTGTGGAGTGTTTCTTGGCAGATCGAAGTCCAGACAATCACAGTTGTCAGTTGGTGAAAATGATCTCACATTGCCAAGTCACTGAAGCAGTGTGACTGAAACTCAGTCACTGTATGTGGACTGAATGCTTCGATCAGGATTACATCAAGTCTGCTGTAGAAAGGTCAAAAACAGGGCAATATTTGTTACCTGCAGCATGTTTACTGGTCTACACATTTACACAGAAATCATCATAAATCTCTTTAACTGTTTCTTCAGAATGGAAACGTATTACTGCTTTATGGTGACACTAACATTGACTTGTTTTACTTTTATAAAGCTAATATTACCCGACACCTCTCATGCTTCCTTACAACAACATGCTGCAAAATCCAAGTCACACTTTTGTGTTTTCCAAGAAATCAAGCAATGTTAATTGCTACAGCTCATTCATCTTATGTAAGATTTATTCTATCCCATGTTTTTGTGGTTGAAAAACTAAAAACAATGATGATAAGTCAAGTTTTAAGCTAACTCCTGTCATTAAATAGCTGGTGGCTGCAGACAGATTGGGAGACATGAATCACTGAGCTATGATTCACTGAAAAGACGGCAAGAACTTGCTTGTCACTCATACAGGCTGATTTTGGAAATGCATGAATCACTCCAATAAGTGCTTAACAACTTTTCCATAAGAGGACAATTAAGTTGTTCTCTCACACACAGGCTGACAGGAACACCTGTAAATATATGCGAAAACACTAGCACAACCGTGTTGGCCTGCATGCAGCTGCCTCACATGGCTATACAAAACCACACTTTCAACGTATACCCAAAGCTTTTTTTCAACCTATGTGCAAGTCAGAAGTCCATAAATATATGAGTGATGCTTCACAAACCGAGAGGAACAGAGATGTTAGTTGATTTCTGTCTAAAACACAAGAGCGCTGCTGGTGCTTCGGTGTGTCAGCCGGTGATTCACAGCATTTTGGAGTGGGTGGCAGAGAGGAGAAGAAGAAAGCGGGAAAACGTTCGCTGCTGCTCACTGGGACTGAGAGTGTGAGGGCGTGGGTGGGTTGAGTGGCTGAACAGGCACCTGGGATGAGCTCAGTAGGCGTGAGGACGGGAGAGAACGGGAGGAGGAGGCATCAGGAGGGAGGGTTAACCATAAATGGCGAAGTGGTTCTTTGTGTGGGGGAGTTTGTGAGCACATACACATGTGCATGTAGATTTTGCAGTGTGATTAAGAGCATCTCGTGCTGGGATCCAATCAGGAATACAGTTTCAGAGCCAGTACCGAGCTCTCATAAATGTTCACAATTTTTCTTCCTTTTATGACCAGGAAATAGATAAAAAGGACATGTGACCTACTAAAAACAGCTGACCTGAACACATGGGGATGATATGCACAAGAGCTCCCTGCCCAATTCATGTCCTAATTACTGTGGTCTTAAGTATACCTCCTCATCAGTCCACCAGGGAAGGTATTTAACATGATGTGGAAGTGAGTCAGTCATGAAAAAGTTCCATTTAAATTAACAAGAGTGCTCCCTGCTCTAAACCAGAGCATAACTCAGGTGTACAGAATGAACTAATACTATGAGGTTGCATGTTTGAGCTGAACACAGAACAACTTTAGATTTTACTTTGGGATTTGAGTTGCGTTCCTGGCCACTGCACACATTTTACCCATTTTTGGAAAAATCCATATGACAGTGCACGTCAAAGCAACTTCAATGTGTTGCAAATTGCTCGCCTGCATGTAAGATTTAAGCAAATCACAGTGCTCCGATGCGTTTGGGAAACTGGAACTCTGGACTGCACAGAAATGTGCTGCAAGTGCATGTCTGCTGTACTAGTTGGCAGAGCAGAGACTGTCTGAAATGACCTGAGGGTGCTTGGACACCAAGCTCGGTGTTCTAATTCAGTGTTTCTCTGGCAGGAAGCAGCAGACAGCTCCGGAGAAAGAGGGTGAGAAGAGGAGGCAGTGACAGTGAAAAGGAGACAAAGACATGGCTTTTGAAGAGGAGATATGAATGGATTCAGATCCACTGATAAGGCTTTTGGGACATGTGAGCAGAAGGAAGACACGGAGACAGCTCCTGCTTTCTATAGACCTCAATGTGAAACAATTCACATTGAAGAAAAACTTTCCCTAAAGCATCCAGTTTCTAATTAAAGACCAACACCTACATCAGTGTTTTTATAGGACAAAATGTAAGATTTCAAAAAGCATCTTAAAATGACATTTATAAAAAATAAAGTCTTGTAAAGTCACAGACTATATTTTAAATCTTTTTCACATCCTTCCCATACTCACTTTTACTATTTAGGAGGACTTCCTTGATATTTGCAGAGTCATCTTTACAGATATCTGTTATTATCAGATGTTAATACTGTAGACAAACTGCTTTCTAGAAGCCCACTGGGCAATGAATCAAAATATCAAGATGTTTGCAAAAGAAAAGAGAAATCTTCAAGATATAAAACTTTATATAGAAATAACTATGAACCAAATTTAAGCAACGGTTTTGGTTCTTTAGATCGCAACGTGCAGCATCAGTGTATCGAGTTGTTTTGAGATCAGATTGGAATCTGCAGAGTTCATGTCCAGGTCAAGAGTTTGGACTCTTTGTGTCTTGGCTTGAATGGTTCCTGAGTTCTTTCTGAGGAGTATTGTTCTGATCGGGGAGGTCGCTGCCATTATGGGTTCAGTCTGCAACATGCAAGAGGCTGATAAGTAACATCTACATGAACGCCGCGATCAATCAGCGCCGTCACTGATGATCAGTCAGGCAGCCATTAAATTACACCACATCAGTTTTGTGAGGTTGAAAACAAAATGTCAAGTCGACACTCTGCATCCATTTTAATATAATAAAGGTTACTCATAATTTCTGTATAGTTTAGAATTTTTTTAACCATTCAATAATTGTGGTGTGACATCATAGCTGCAAGCATCATACGGATTAATTGAAGTAATTATGGTACAGTCAAGACAAATTACAGCCTTCTAATGATTTACAATCTTTGTTAACTCCACCAGAGGAAAGTTAACATTAATGATGTGATCATTATGTGTTAAATCCATGTACAATTTGTTGAAAATACAATTAACACACTTGGTTCTGTAGTTAGATACAAACCACAGGTGTTGAAGTCTGTTTAGCTTCTTATTAAAAGTGGGAAAAAAGAGAAGCATTAAACCTACAAACTGTTCCGTGTCCCCCAAACCAAAGCGACCTCTTGTTGCATTGTGTCAGAACCATGTTGCCTCTCCATCTGTGATCGTTTCCCAGATCCCCTGGCAGGAAACACCATATGTATACAAAGGCCTCATAAATAATGGAGTCTTCCAGGCTGTCCTGCTATCCTTCCACCACTCACAGAAGGCTGGAAGCATACTGCAGGTGTAGGTAGGAGCACTGATACCGCTTTACTCTAAAATTCGGGACTTTTGTGTATAAAATGTTATTTTCTCTCCATAGCTCAAACTTTTGTTGTCCCTGTTACCGGCTGTAAAGTGTTTTGCAAATTATATAGATATTTTTCATTAATTAGACTTCCAGCAGGGTGGAAACTGGCATCTGTACATCTCCATCCATGAAAGGAAAATAGGGGGGGGACACAACCCAAATTGTCTCTCCAACCATGAGGCCTGGCAATTCAGCCGCTTAACAAAAGCAGCAGAAATTCTACATCTCATTAAAGACACTGCTCTCAAAACAAGGCCAACAGGCCTCTGAAGTGCAGCTCTTTGGAGTGTAGGTGACCTAAATGTCCGTGCATGAACCGGAGTGGCTGGACATGCATCAGACAGTACTACTCTGCAAACAGCGAGCGAGAACAGTGGGCCAGATTTTTCAGAAAACACGTAGTTAAAAACTCCCTGGCTTACAGCCGGCGCGACAGTTTGTGATCATGGCCACCTAACAAAACAGCAAATGCTTCCGACACATTCTGAAACTAAATATCAGTGATATTTTTCTTTTCTGAAATCTTTGAACACTTGCATGGAGACTAGTACAGATAAAACTACCTGCGTCTAACTGTCACAGATCACCAGTGACATACTAATCATTGCATTGTCTAATTATGCCAAAAAGCTCTTCCTCACAGTTAAGTGGCACACAACAAAAACAGAAACCCCCCCCCCAAAAAAAAACAACCTCTCCACAGAAGCAGCATTATACCAGTACTGTTTTTAACTAAAGGGAACTACAAACACCCCGCAGGCCAGAGCGGTTTCATTATGAGTTGTTTTTTCCATAATCTGGCCTTAGAAGCATGGTCAGCTTTCCAATTCTGTGCTAGTCTGATGATGAAAGTTGTATGTTTTACTTGGAAAACCCTGAGACTACTTAATCTCATGCAGAATAAATCTGAAAACATTCAAGCAGCAGTAGCTTATAAAGCACTTATCATGATTTGTGTCGTTACGTGCAGCAGAAGATCAGATGAATCAGGTCCATAACACAAATATCATACACCATCCTCCGTGTGGAGATGCCACTGAACCCCAGGTTGCTCCCAATGTCAGCCGAGTGTGTATGATTAGACGATTATGAAACAAAATAAGCAAAACTAATGTGCAACAAAAGTACAGACCGTTTATTAATGAGATTGTTCTTCATGCTGGTTATGAGGATGATGATTAGCTGAGTTTGTTGAGATCAGTGTAACAAAAGCATAATTATCTCACATATGGCTGTAGTCAAGTATCTGTACCATGTTTTCTTTTTTTACTGCAGCAGGGATCATAAACACCACATAAACACCATACATTTAGAGTGTAAAATGGACTTTTATCACATTCACATTGCAATAAATCTCAATTTGATAACTTTTAAATGATACATGGGGCTGACGTACATATGTTCCCTCTGTAAATGAATGGCAATTCAGAATGTTCTGTATACACACACACATATATATATTTGCTTACAACAGCTGGTAAATACTGTTTAAAAGCTCTCCAGGAAAGATATAAACTGACGCAACAACTCACACACACTGCTGGAAAATGTGCATTAGATCCAACAATGGCTTCAGTTCGAGTTCTTCCATGTGAAATGAAACTGCGTACCGTGTGAAGTATAGAAAACGACTCGGGACATTTGATGGGGATGCTAGTAAACATTTCTGTAATTTAAGATACAAGGGGCATATTTAACCCCTTCGTACTTTGAGAAACACGAATGAGTACTATGACAAATCAGTTTTGTCACATGGATGTAGCACTTGTCTAAACTGAACTTTTAATGAGCTCATGAAGCATCAAGAACACTACACAGTGTGTAAATGAACACAAACAGATTTTAAGTAAGCTTGTAAGTTGCTTGTAAGAATCTATGTTGTTTTGGTCATTACTGTTACACTGCAGTTCCAAATGAGCTTGTTGCGTTTTCATAAACATCTCAAAGATACCATAGACCTTTAAAAACTAGAATTCTCAAACATAAAATTGTGTATTCATTTTAAAAAGTACTGACTTTTATCCAATATGGACCTAAACAAAAATAAGCCTAAAAAAAGAAACATCCAAGGCTTCAAAAATATAGTGAGACACCATGAACAGACGAGTCAATAACCCGAGTATCTGAGCGTTGTGAGCATACATCACAATTATCAACATTAAAAAAAGAAAAAAAAAGGAGCATACAAAACATTAAAAGCCATTTGTGATCCTGTATTTACACCTACGATGAATCTCTGTAGAACAATAGAGCTTTTAGCATCCAGAGGATGCCAAACCAATCATCCCCATCTCTCACACACACACACACACACACACACACACACTGGGTGACGCTCCGAGTCTTCATTAGAATAAAAATAAGTGGATTTGTCAATCATAATAATTTCCTCTATAATTTTCTAATACTATTACGAAAAATAATGCATTCAGTGAAAAGATTCCTGTTTGATAAACACACACACACACACAGATTAAACACGTGTAGAAAATACATTTTGAGTGGTTTAACCACAGAGGAGCCAACAGACCGGTGCAACCTCTGTGTGATGACAGCAGCATCTCTACCTCTTTCTTTCCTTCTGATGAGTCCGACACTGCATCGCAGGCATAGCTGGAAATTCATCTTGTTTTGCACAGAATCCAGCAAAGCAACCTCCGTACAGATACAGCATCAGCTGGGCCTCGGAGGCAAAAAGGTCGTAGTGAAACACACAACATTCTGTCCAGGTTCTTTTCCTCGGGACGACACTGCATCTCAGAGGCCTCCCGCTTATTCTCACACACCAAATCCCCAGCAGTGACTCCAGCCAGGAACTTTCTTCTGTTTTTGCTGGTGTTCGTGTCTGTGTTCCTTCCTCCATCTACAGGACGTTGGCATTTTTCAGTGAGCACAAAGGTTCTGCCTCCTGATGCAGAGAACATGTCCAGCATGACAATGCTTTGTTATCTTACACGAACAAAAAACTATAAACACAAACATGTTAAAAAAACTGCTTTGACACAAAATATGATTAAGGCTCAATATCTGAACTTTTTTGTATGACATAACAACACCTGGACATTTATGAAAGGAGATTTCCCACTTTTAGGTCCCTGCTCATCTCCACAACACATATTTTACACCAGCAAATATAATGAAATGCAATGCAACAGCTCTGCAATGGGAACTCTTAATGTTAACTTTTTTGTGCCATTTAATGTGTCAAGTAAAAATCTAATTATATTCTCTGTTGCTAACCACTATTACACTGAAATATGCTTCTTTATTTAACCCCACATAAGAAGCTAATTACAGTGTGACAACTCTGCAGCAGATGCTACACAGGTTTCATGACATCAGTGTTTATGACAGGGCTGTTGCATTGGATTTCACAGAATGGAGAGGTGTATCTTAGAAATGGTGTGGACGCTGTCTTAATGGGATCCCTTCTAATTATAGATTAAAATGAAATATAGCAATTTAAAAGGGCTGCTGATTAAGAATGTTCAGGCTGATGAAAATACAATCCCAGCTGTTGTAACACACATTTCTATAATCCTACATGAGCAACAATGTTTGTAGGAATATAGCTAAAATAAAAAGAATGAGCCTGAAATCGGATGCACTGCTTGAAAAATCAGTCTTGTTAACGGCAGATGCTAACTTTTCTGTCTCCAAGCTCTATCTCTTTAATAAATAGTAGAAAAATAACATCTTCCTCTTAAAAGCATTTCCTCTGGCATTTGTGTGATGCATTTCAACTTTTTTCTAACAGACATTCATGAAAATGTCTAAATTTCTTCCCACAGTATGTGGTGTGAGACCAGCAGCCTCTCCTTTGGATTTAGGGTGCAGCTACAGAGACAACAAAAACAACTCTGGAGAGCTCATCTGCAGCAACAAGGAGAGGAAAGCTGAAATTAATTTGATGTAAGAATCCCACAAGATCTATTATTCACTCTTCACTAGCAATGCCTCACAGTTTTCACAGATATAAGGAGTGCTCTGTTCCCTTCCCAACCTTCTCCACAGGTGGGCTTAGCAGGGAAACTACCTGTTTTGTGCTGAAGACTGATAAAAACAGAACCACAAGAAGCTCCAGCTCTGATGGAAATTATACAATTGTACAGGAAAACAATAATAATAAAAAAAAAAAAAACAAGGAAGTGTCCCCGTTCAATCTTTTAGTCTCCAGTTATGTCTTGCCTCAACAGCGTTTGATGAATGGGCTCACACTGAAACTGTTTGCTCAAACTTGTGAGTTAATTCCTTCAAAAGAAAAACTAAAAATCCCAACTGGCCCAAGATTTCAAGTCAGTTTGAGCAGAAGAAGAGTCAACGTTAAAAGGTTGCTACGTTGACATAGCACGACATCATCCATCAGTTAGGACTTAAATCCCGGTGGCAGGAGTCGGTCCTCTCCTGCCTGACAGTACACATTGTGCAATAGTTTTAAAGAAGTTTCATCTCCATCTGGAAGCTGAACGGTGGATCAGCACTCTGCGTCCACGCTGTGCACAGTCACCGCAGCCTGCAGATGGTGTGTATGAGTGTGTAAAGGGTGGTGGTGCGTGTGCCGATAGGGGTGAAACTTGTGGCTGAGCAATGCTGCTGTCTGAGGTGGCGTGTCTAGGTCCATGTCATCGTCATGGTTACCGACATCAACACCTGCCGAGAGCGGGTCGTTGTTTCCCGGTGGATTCTCGCTGTCCTCCTGTGGACTCATGGTGCTGTAGCCTAAACACAAGAAAACATTTGTATCACTCTAATGCATAAATGCACTCTAATGTTTGACCTCTAAACTTTCAGGTTGGCAGGCTCAGCCACAAACAAGAGCTCAACTGAGATGCACACGAAGGCACAAAACGTGTTAAAACTGAAATTCACTGTTCATGTTTTTTTCTAGTTTGCCTTTTCATAGATGCTCCTGATGATTATCCGCTTTATTTTCATTTTCAGTTAAATTCCTTTACATGTATGGCAGCTGGTTGTCTGTTATCTCAGTTTTAGTTGTAATTGTACAGTTGTTACAAAAGAAATAAGGTCATGCAAACAAAAAGCAAGCTTTGTTTTGTCATTGAAAAACAAAAACATGTTTATATAAACAACCACCACACCCAACACACGTAATAAAAATAACCTGCTAGACCATACACATCTGTTTCATTATATCACAACATTAGCAGCTCCAGGATTGGCTGGTTATATAACCTAACATTTACTGTCAATGTGTAGTTGCTGATTAGCATTGACATAAATAGAAATGGTAAAACATTTAAGGATAAAGCAAATGACATCATCCTGTCTTTGATATTCAGGAGAGAAAAGTCATGAAACTACATGGTTTCTGAAAGCAGCATTAATTAAATAATTATATTTTTTGCCGACATATTTAGAATGACTACATATTTATAGTCCCTCCTTGACACATTCTACACATATGTTTAGCCTGAGGAAACAGACACAAGCCAACATGGCTGTTAGGGTATAATAACTAGAGCAGTGGGAGGGAAGTACTGCTGTCACAGAGAAAAAGGATCAATATGTCAGAGAAAAGTAAAGAAATGAGCAAAATTACCACACGCTACTACAACCTTCAAAGTTAAAACGTTCATTCTTGTATTATTTCATGTTTTAATTCTGCTAAATATTTAAACCATTTATATACAGGCTTCTTGAATTTTCTACTTAAATGTATATTTTTGCATTCTCACTTAAAAATCAAGCAAGTTTTATGACTTTTATACTTATATACTGAGTATGTAATATACATTGTGGCTTAAAAAAAACTGTTCTTGCAGGCCATATGGAAAATAAACCCCATCTTCCATCATTCCTTCAAGACCAATCTTCTTTTTCTTGATAGGGACCTATCAGCGAGCTTTGAGGTGGAACATCAATCTGTTATTACTGTTGAATCACACAGCTCCTCCAACCTGACTGCTTCTATAATTGCGTTTGAAGAAAAATGACTGTCACTTTATTTAATGACACACTAAAGCTCCACATATACTGAACAATGTGATTGTATGTGTGGCATGCAGGCGCAGGCTGTGGCAAACCATTTGAACATTTAATGGCTAGAGCGGCTCCGTACTGCAGAAACCTGTTGTGATCTTTTTAGGGCCAAAAGAACATTTTAAGATATTTTTGATTCAAAATACTTTTGCAGTTCATCTTTTGCTGTCAGTAAATGCATCTCTCATTAAAGTTTTAATACTCTTCTCATATCTTTACAGTTGCATAAATTAAACTTATTTTACAGGGATTTGATAGTACAGATTTTAAAATCTATGACCGTAGGATGCGTCTTTCAGTATTGTTAAAATGATTAAGAAGGGATGTACTGCATCAGTTAACTGGAATATTATTCATTGTAATACTTTTCCACTGGAATGCTTTTAGTATTTGTCCAGTTAGAACCAAGTCATGACTTTGTTTTTCTTTTAGATTTTTGGCCATTTTTGGGATTGTTTATATTTTGTGATAAGCCAAAGATAAAATAAGAAAATATAATGTACTTGGTGTCTGAAATTAAATCATCAAATGAGGTAGTGACACTGAGGTGTCAGAAAATCTCCTAATATAGTCATGCTGAGAGGTTATCTCTCACATCTCTGTAACTGATCCACCAAAGATTCACCGGACTTTGACACAACACAACAGAAAGTTGCCACAAAAAAAGCAGAGGAAAGAATGAAAGACATAAAGGGAGGCAGATCCATGGAGAGGAAGACAGGAATTATTTGAAGGGGAAAGATGTGGAGACTTCAAAGAAATTCCTGACATGGAAGGTGCCGATTTCTGACAAGTTTTTCCCCATTTTCCTAAAAGAGCCAGTGATTCAGGTTCATCTATAGCAAACCATGTCCTGCTGAACATATTCAGCAGCATCCGGTGAGGAAAAGTCAAGTTATGAGTAAATTAAAATGTTATTCTACTTGTGAAAGCAAACTTTACATGTATGCCAACTTATCACTTTAACAGACTCCATAGTTTTGCCCAAATGTTCAGATATTTTATCATCAAAATCATAAATTCTTCATGTTAGAGACAAAAGATTGTGTAAAAATACAAACTTATCTTATACAGAAATTATTCCCTTCCTTGGGCCTGTAGTGATTAGCTAAACTAAGCTAACTGGCTAGCTGCATACTGACAAGCAACTTTGAAGTCACAACTGATTATGAATTTGCAGAAGTCCCTAATGGACCGATTTCCTCTCTTTTCATTATTTTACACTAATCTTTCTCTCCATCCATGCACTCGTGCCCTTATATTTCACTCACTTCCCAGCTTTCATCACTTTTGCATCTCTCCAGCTCCCCACTTATCCCACACATCCACGTCCTACCTACCATTGCACATGTGATTCTGTTTAGTTCACTGACCTGTACTGCTTTAAGCAGTCTTCTTTAAATAAAAAGAACAAACAAATGAGAGAAAATGCAGACAAGCATATGTGACAGCCTTTCCTTACGACACTGATTCTAAAGCTATAGCTGCATATATGTCATGCAGGAAGTGTGTCAGATATGACATGCGAGTGCCTTTTCCATTTTAATTTCACTTTAGCCCACTCTCCTCTTATCATATTCTCCGTTATCTCTGAAACATTTGTTACAAAACAAGTAGCAGAGACACTCATGTACAGGAAGTGAAGCAATGCCATATGTGGGTGGCTGAGAGCCCATGTGGGTGAAACTGTCCATCCACACTGAAAGCAAGACTCAAATTTTCAACAGCGAGTATGAGCAGCTCATCCAGAGCTGCACATAGAGAGACCTGTGATTTAAAGAGGTAAATGAGGAATGAGATGTGCCAGTGCGACAGAACTGAGAGCAAAATGTATCCAAAACCAAGCTTAAAAAAACTGAAAAAAGCAAAAGAATCTCGATTATCACATAAAAAAAAGAAAAGAAAACTATTAGAAGACATTTCAGAGGTTACAAACCTTCACACACATGTGCAACTGTAAGGAAGAAGCAGCTTTGAGGAAGCATGAGGTAACTTCTCGGATATAACTGACTCTTATTTTTGGTCAGTGATGAGCGTTTGAACAGAATACTGACTAAAACACGTCATCCTTCATTTCTTCGTAAAAGTCCAGTTCCTGTTCAACTGTGTGTGTATGTGATGTCTTACCGTGGTCACTCTCTGTCCCAGATCTCCCCCAGTACCTCCGTCTCCGCTCAGGAGTGTGGGTGTGTCTCTCGATCACCGCAGCTATAAATCTGGTATTACTTACTGAAAGTAAACAAAGTATACAAGTGAGACTCTTTATCTGCAAAGTAATGAAGCACCAGTCGAGCAGTCAGTTCACACTTCAGCCATGTCGTGTAGCATCTCGTAAAAATTATGCAGCACACTCACTGATTCCTCTGTCCTCATGGCTGTCCTCGTCCCTCTCATCTCTTTCATTATCGAGGTTAGACATTCTCACCGACATTTCTGCAGCACATCAGAAGCACAGAGGAATGGGAAAAGGGTAAACTTACTGTTAGATATAAAAAAAAATGACAAGTCTGGTTGGTTTATACTGACTAAACCGCACAAAGACATGGATGGAAATAAGTAATGATAGGAATGGTTTAAACTCATTATATAAATCAAGTATTATCACACTTTTAAATGAGCAATGAGCAGCAGGTATGTGCAAATTCACCCGAGTCGTGGCTATTGTTGGGATTGTCTGAGAGAGAACGTCAGCCAAGCCAATTAAAGTAGCATCTGCACCTGCCAGCGGCCATCTCATTAAGCAGGCATAAAATATTCAGTCTGCAGCATGATGTGCACCTACCTGTGTGGAAACTCTAGGAAACTTGGTTTCATGCAGATGTTTTATTTTATACCTTAAAAATATTTAGAGTTGCATTGGACTACAGTATGTAAAGTATGTGTATTTTTTGTGAAAGCAGTGATGCAAATATATATGTACTTAACAACTACTGATCTAATCTAATAACGCATGATCTTAGAGCCATACATATTTTCCAAGTTACTCACCCAGCTGCTTGACATTTTTACCCTGACAGCAGTTTTTAACCAACATCACTGAGTAATTACATGTTTGTTTCGCTGCCACATCAGTTATGCAACCTTTTCTAGTACATGTGGGTAATGTTAAAAGCAATGTAAACATGTGGGCTCTTGCTGTTTTTATGTGCAGGAAAACAATAATAGACTATAACACAGTAATAAACATGTACTGTAACTGTATTTAAATGAAAGTTTCACCGCAGATATACGTCTTTGTGAGGCATAAAATATGTCCCATCACTCTGTCCTACCTTGCGCAGCCAGAGGTGACATGTGCTGATGTGAGCGTCTGTGGATCTGGTGTCTGTATGCATACACAGCCAGCACCAGCACCATGATGCATCCCATGATGCCCCCAGCAACTGGACCCACAGGGGCACTTTTGATCATGTTCAAAGATGCCACCTCCTCATCTGTGGAAAAGCAAAGGATGCTGGTATGTTTTCTACTTCACTTTTTTTTCTCAAACTACTGAAATGCCACAAAATATGTAAAAAAAAAATAAAAAGTCAATCTCAGATAAATAAGCAGGAATTCCTTTGAGAAGGTAAAAACTGGCCAAAGTGGAGAAACATTGTAAAGAAAAATGATAGAGAATCATGACAGTTGGATCTATATAAGGAACATTTTTGTAGTCTTAGAGACCCAGGAAGAAATCTGATACCCATTTTCTTTTATTAGGGCTTGTAAACTTCCTTATTTGGTTAGCAGGGAGGTAGGCTGCAGTATGCTTATGATAAATCTTTCACAATGGTGAAATAAAACAAAGTACTGTATAATGAATGGATGCAAACAGACTAAAGGAGATCGTGATTAATCTGATTGGCTTATTTTATGTAACTCACCAAGGAGCCCGAGGCTGTCTGCATAGGGGCTCTTTGCACCGACGATGCCTCCAAAACACTCCTTCTGCAGGGCACAGTATGGCTTATCCAGGTGAGTTTTGCCATCACTGTCCACCATGCACCACTCACAGTCCAACACACCAAAACAGTCACTGCAAAATGGGCCAGAATACTCGGATTAGCAGGATTTTAACCCTTTAGGTGGTGGAAAGGTTCTTTATTCTACTCAGATACCAAATGCTTCATCTTTTTTACCACTGGGTGGCAGTGTGCTACTGCTGTGGAGCACTGTTAATGTAGGAAATGCAATATAACCACACTACATCTGATGGTGTATTTCAGTGTGCTGCACGTGTGTGCTTGTAAAAAGGCACTTTCATTTGTATAGACTCTGCATGTGTAAATGTAATTGGTGGCTGTACCTGCTGGTGTATCTCTGGCTACAGTGGGTGTTGATACACTGGAGCAAAGTGTCATGCAGACTGGGATCAATCACATTCAGACTGACAGGCTCTTGATGCACCTCGCAACTGGGGTTCCTGTACAACATACCATGAAAGAACAAAGTGAAAACCCCATATGTGCTGGGACTTTTTCCTGGTTAAAATACAAACGCCAACAAGCAACATGAAAAAGGATTACACTCAACAAAAGGCAGATAAGCTACAAGTGACAAAAAATAGAAAAACAAAGGAGGAAATCAAAGCATTAGCCAACAAAGCTATATCTTCAGAATGGCAGCAAAAGCACAGCAACATTGGCTGATGCCAAAAGAGACAAATGACAGTGAAAATGATAATTACATGTCTTCCTGAGATAAAGGAGGGCTCTGAAACATTGACATGCTGTCAAAGGCAGCTGATGGTTGATGAAAGAAGGTAGAGGCAGAGAAGGGAGACATACTGTGATGGGGATGAATACAGAGTTTGGAAAAGAGTCCATATAAGTAGTGAGATAGAGAAAAGACTAAAAAAAACTACGCCAAAGATTCAAACAGGAAGCATTTTGTTTTTGTAGGATTGTTTGAAGGGAATAACCCACACACACACACACACACACAACCTGATGAGTAGAATATGAAAGCCAACAGTAAAACAGTTATTAGGAAATATTTTCATACTCCAAAACAAAACTGAATAAAGGTAAGAGTTAAGAGTTACATGTAAATGACTCGAGTTACCAGAGAAACAACATTAAGGGGAGCAAATGACAGGCTGCTTGTTTTATTTAAAATAAACTGCAGAATCTTTATTATCAACATTTTCTGCCATCATTCAAAGATAGTAATGGATATATACAATATGCATAGTTGTTGCACTGACCTGTTCTCAGCATTGGTGAGGTTCCCTGTGCACTCGTTGACTTCCAGAGGGCACTCGCATGGGCATTCACACTCATTCTGCTCCATTCTGGACAACACAGACATGACAGTCAGAGTTTATGTCAGAGTTTTTGCAGTCATGCTTGATCCAACGTCTATAATCCATTAAAAAGACATTTTGCTGCCCCTGAACACTGTAGAAATAATGATAAGCCACATAAACATAAGATAATTTATTAGTTATCAAGCAAGAATGTGAATGAAATTGCTGTTTAAAATCTCTACAGCAGCTCTGCTGTATTATAAATGATAATAATCACCTCAATCAATGTCTAATCATTTCTACATTTCCTGTAAAGATAACCTCGTTCTTTATCAGTAGATCAAGTGTCTAAAACATTAAATGTCTAATGAAAGTGCTGCTTCATTAACAACCTGTGGCAGTTGAGACAGAGCCGGTCCACCGTGCTGCAGGCGCAGAAAGCCAGTGAGTCGCATGTCTCATTTACGATACCAGCAAATGCGTTGGTGCCGGGAATTCTGGTCAGGCGGTACTTGGAACAGTGGCTGCCATGAACCAGATTAGTAAGGTCTCCCTATAGGAGGAACAATTATGAAGATAAGTTACATGATGCATGTCAAAGAACAAAAAAGTTTCATATCTGTATTCTAAATAGGAATGTAAAGGTACACATGAGCAAACTGGCTTTATGATAACATTCTCAACCTGCCCGTCCTAACATTAAATAAGACTATACAAAAGCAAAGGACACGGTTAAAAAAAGTTGAAAATTTCAAGTGGCAACAGCATTATTCACCACAAGGTGGCAGTGCTACACCATAAAAAAAATCACAACACTAATCTGTTCTTTTCCAGCCTTTTACATGCAGTGATCACATGTCTTTCTATCATACCAGTATGCTGGTGTTGAATTTGTAGAAGCGCTGCACAGTGCGGTCGCTGAAGCTGTTACAAAGGTTTTTCTTGACAAAGTTGGGGTGATTCAGGATGTCATTGGCAACCAGCGGCTCCTGCCATCAAGAAAAACAATCAAAGGGAGACCATTTAAAAACTAAAATCAGAGTTAAATGAAGATGCACGAGTCTTTTTCTCACAGATTAATTTATTTACAATTTTTTCAAAGTTATTAATTTATTTTGCTAAAACGGTTTGTTTTCGTCCCAGCTTCCTCCCTCTGTTCCATATACATGTCTGAGAATGTAATGTTTATTACTCTTTGGCTGTTTTACCTTGTGTGTGATGTGTTGCTGCTCTGCAGGGGCATGACCTTTAGGATCAATTAGAGTGGGATGAGCAACCAGATACCCTCTGTCCTCCATTATGAAGCACCTGAGGTTTAAACATATACAGATAAGTATATACTTCAGATAGAGATCAGCTCAGATGTCATGGATCCCTCTTTTTTTTCCACCCACAACGTTGTTCAGCTTCATTTCTGGAAATTCAACATTCCAATGCTCCTTCAATATTCAGCAGCATCTTTCAGACCCCTTGCAGCTGATTCAGTTTTGAAAGCAACCGAGAGAGCGTGAAGTATGTCAACAAATATAAAAAGGTAGGGACTGATAAAGAAGGGGTTGTGACTCAGGCAGTAACAAAACGTCTCCAGCAGGATAGTCATGATAATCAGCTTATGTCTTCTACCCACTCTGTTCCCCTTTCTCTTAAGTCTTAGAAACTAGAACTCTTGCAAACACATTGAGGGGAAATAGCAAAAAAAATAAAGGCAATGAAAAAGAAGCAGGGGGACTGTTCTGTAATTCCTGTATCATCTTCCTACCTGATCTTGTTGCCTTTATCCTGGTTGCAGATGGGTAACAGGTCCAGCAAGACCTTATAAAAGTACCGAAGTGTGAAGTCTATACCCATTACAGCAACGGCATAACCAGGGGCCATCTGAGAGCTACAGTCAGGGCAGAAAACACAAAAAGAGGAATCATGTAGGATTAAAAAGCTGTGAAATTACAGATCTTCTCAGAGGACTTGATCGAAATCCACTGTGAAGTTATCCCATATGTATTGAAAAAAAAACCCCATAAATGTTGAAACACAGCAGACTTAAATAAAAATAAAATGTCAAAAACACAATCCAAACATTTGTCTGCAGAGTCTTTGGAAATCTGTATTCATGACAGACTGTTTGTTATGCTCACTGAGGCGAGGAAGAAAATAAATCTTGACTTATCACACACACCGACACTGATGTTTGTGTATATACAGAATTCTTGTGCAAACTTTGGTAAACAGTTTGCATTGTGCCGCTGTAAGCAGTGCTGTGGCCTTGTGGTCAGTTGCATTTTAAGCTCACTGAGCAAGAAACAAATATTTCCATCTCGGCCCATTGCTGGAGAAAAAATGTCTCAAACATCTCTGACCAAACGGTGCCTCCATCTCCCCTTTTTCCTTCTCACCATCAGGAGTTGGTAGGACTACACAGTCTTGGAGATAAAGATAACTGTGACCGAGCGGATCATTTGACCAGAGGGCAGTACATCCCTGATTGAACAATAGACTGGATAACATTTCTTCTAGACTGAGATGCTTTGTGTCGATACAACAGTATCCACTAGAGGGGCATGAAATGTTTGAGAAATTTCTTTTTATAAGACAGACACTTGAAGCAAAAGACTGGATATTTAGTTTGGTGTGGAAAAACATTTTAACCCACTAAGGTAAAATATGCACCCACTTACCTGGAGGCATGAATAGTGTGGCTGATGGTGACAACGTAGCCGGCCCCACCGACGTCCAGGTACGGCCCGGTGAAGGTGATGAGACCAGGGTTAGCCACAGCATGCTGGTACCTACACACACAGTCAGAGGATGACATAATGAAGCTGAACCCAAACATTAAACCTGAAAATTTCCCGAGACAGGGATTTGTCTCCGTGTTGAAGCCTTTAATTTTACCAACCTACACAAGCAACTCTGCTCTGCATTTCAATTCACAACTGACCCGATTTACACTGAGCTCACGTAATGTCAAAGTTAATTTCTCAGGGAATGCGCTTCATTTTGTCCCAACCTGAGCTGAAAATCAAATTAGTACCACAACCTATTTTGATCCTTCCAAGAAACATGATGTTTGGAGGAGTTTTAAAAAGAAAATGCCAAAGGGGAATGACGTCATTACAAGACATGCAGAAGCTTTCGAACATCTTTGTTAGAAAAAATGAGGTTTAATGTTGATAAAAGGCTGAAACTGGGAGAAATATTCATTTCAAATTTTAAGTAAGGTGATATAAAATAAATCCATTTGAAAATCTAAACTGTGCTGAAATCAGTGAAGGAACATCCACACCTGCACTCTCTTCTTCACCCCTCCTCGCACCCTCCAAAGTAAGCCTCACCATTGTCTGCGGGTCGGGTCGAATGCTTTGTCCATCAGCGATCCGGGGTAAATCCGGAGCACCCCGCTGGGCGTTGCTATGTAACGCCGCACAATGTAGCAGTTGAGGCTACACATTTCCATTAGTGTCATCCACTCATCCGTGACGTGACTGGTCGCCATAACTTCGTTCCTGACAGAGGACTGCAGAGGGGACAAGATGGAGGGATGAAGGAGGTGTGGAAAGAAGTAGAAATGTGTATGTGTGTGTGTGTGTGTGTGTGTGTGTAGGGGGAAGTAAAGACAGAAAACGTATTTTTTGGCTAAAACTTTTTGCAAGTTCACTTCTTCAAACAAAAGCACAAATCCATCTTTATGACAGGGAAAGGGAGTTTAATCAAAATCCCAAACAGCCCGGCTTAAAGAAAACTGGAATTAGGGCTCGATTTATCTCTCCAAGCCCTGAAAAATCATGTCCTACAGCCATTCTCTACTCGCCTCTAAGTTTGAAAGAGGTGATGAGGTCACTGGAGGGGGTCTTTAAGACTAGGCTGGGAATCTACGCTGGGACTGGGGGTTTTCAAAGTCTTACCCCCCCCCCAGGACAGGAATGCACCCAGTGAGCCAAAACCCACGAGGAGGTTTGTCCCCTTCTTAAAGTTGCAGGACATTGTTTTGGAATTTCAGCTGCAATGCCAGGAGGGTAAAAAGCTGGACATACTTGTCAGATGTAAGAAATTAGAGCTCAAAAAATCTGTTCAACATGTGACATGAAATTAGGACGTATTCATTGTGTGTTAAAAGGGAACAAGCGAACACGTCTCTATTCCTTAGCCTAAGATGAGGTATGTGCCGTGTGTTTAAAAAGTAACTGTTTGAGAGTGTGTGTGCCTTCAAACTGGTCTTTGTGTGTATTCAAAGACTTTTGTTCTTGTGTACCTTGAGGCCTGGGTTGGCTATGAGCCTGGTGTTATCACTCAGGTAGGCAGTGTAGTGCTCCACCATCCGCTTTGTTTCTGGCTGACTGAGGTGCTCATAGGGAGAGGAGAAGCTACCAGCTGCCAGCATCACTGTGGGGGATTCTGGGAAACAGACAGAAAGTGGACACAGAGGCAGAGATGATAAAAGCTAAAGTTTTTTTGGACTAGGTTTGAATCATGCAGCAACCCCCGTCTGTTGCTTTTGGTGCTTTCTCTTACCAACAGTAGCGAGTTGCTTGAAGTGCAGGCAGGAGCTGGGCTGACCCAGCAGATCCAAACGATGGTAGAGCAGCTTGGAGCTGGGAGCTGTGTTTAGATTCTTAAGCTGCTTCACTGGGATTTCTGGCTGCATGTACACAATGCACAGTATGAATGACGTGTCCTGGACCTAGAGGATGAAAAAAGGAGAGAAGGAAACCAAATATAAATTTAGATTAACTTTTATTCATCCCTTTGGGACGACTCCCTCAGAGAAATTCCATCATTTGACATGAATTAGAGTGATTTGACATGAATACTGTTATTGTCATCAAACTTCATTAAACGACCTAAACCTCGTAGTGGCACCCAGCTCTATACTTCTTCATTTCTTAAGAATTAACTGCCCAGGCTTCCCAACAAATAATTTCATTTTGAAATAAAAGTCCCTGTAATTACAGGAATCTGGTTTACTTTGATAAAAAAAATGCCTTACAAGACCAATAAAAACCTATATCTGTCCACCAGCTTTATGTTTTCTGTCTCTGCTGAAATGAGAAAACTTAGGAACATCAAACTGAAATCATTTGAGCTGATCGTTTTACTGTAAGTGACTTTGCCCACACATCTTAATGTCTTTTTTCAGCTTTTGTGCTGCACATGGCTCCGAAAGCACAACATATATCAGCTTGATTAAGTAATAAGTTATAAATCTAATGAAAAAAAGGGAGAAACTCTCATTTCAGGAAGGAGGAACCAGTCTTATTTCCTGGTCCTGGAATGATCTGCAGGCCAGGACAAAGTTGGGGTTGCTCATCCCTTTTTTAAATTTTAAACAAAATTATCTGTGTTTTTATTCTCAAAGTGCATTTATATCATGTAGTACAGAATCCTCTTTGTTTGGTTGTTAATTTTAATGCTTTTTATTTTATGTTAGCCAATGTTTGTAAATCTTGTGATTCTGTTTTAACTGGTAGACGTCTGCTCTACCCTACACTCTGTGCTGCTGCATTTATTTTGGGCTGCCAGGACATTTTTGTAAAAGAGATTCTTAATCTTAATGGAGTATTTTCCTGGTTAAATAAAGATAAAATAATAAAGAAATCTCTATGTTAAAATGAACAGATTTGTATTTAAGAACATTTGGCAGAAGAATAAACCGTGCTACACTTTATGGTTAATTAATTGGTGTTTTAGGTCTTTTGAGCTATTTAGCTAATAGGGACATATGTGCCATTTTCATGGTGATTAAATCTGCATTCTTTCCAATTGCCAGTAGGGGGCGACATCTGTGACTTCAGGGCAGGCATTTCACTGGTAAATACTTGTATACTGTGCTTATTTTTTAAAGGTGGCTTTAAGTATTCAATAATGTAATATTAAGTCTATTATAAAACTACTGTACACTCATAGGTCACATTGTTGGATATACGTGTTAAATGGGATGTTAAAACAAACCAGCCAATCACATGGCAGTAGCTCGCAAATGCTCTTCAGAATGGGAAAGAAAGTGGATTTAGCTGACTTTGACTGCACCACTGTTTTTAATACCAGAGGAGCAGCTCTGAATATTTCAGAACTGAGGATCTACTGAGATCTCCACAAACAACCAAAAAGAGAAAACAGCTGTTATCTGGGGCAAAATGAGAAGATCACTAATTAACCACTAATTACAACTTTGGTATACAAATTACAATCTCTGAACGAACAACACATTTAACCTTAAAGCAAATGGGCATTCTGTCAACTAAGAACAGGAAACTAAACCTAAAATTTACACAGACTCACTAAAACTGGGCAAGAGAAAATGGATGTAATCACCACAGCCTACCTGAGTATTGTTGCTAACTATATCATCCCTTTATGACCACAGTGTAGCATTTTCTGATGGCTACTTCCACCAGGATAATATCACAAAGTTTAGATAATCTACAATTGGTTTCTTGAACATGACAATGAGTTCATTGTACTCTGAACAGAGCACCTTTGGAATGTGGTGAGACATTCAATTCTTAGCACGGATGTTCAGCTGACAAATCTGCAGCAACTAAGTGATGCGATCATATAAAGGACCAAAAAACTGAGAAGCCATGCAGAATTAAAACAACTCTGGGTCCAGTCCGGTTCTGAATAGTTATACCTAATACAAGTGACCTGTGTCCATGATTTTGTTCTAAATAAAGTAGACGATGGTGTTTTAGGACAACACAATCTTGCGGCTGACAAGGGCGAGAAGAGAATGGGTGAAAACTCATGCATGGTGCATGGGTAGAGAAACTACAGGGCATGTCCTGTGGCCTGGGGGGACCAGGGTTGCCCACCCCCTTATCTAAATACACTGAGACACACTATAGAGACTCTTGGATTCTTTGTTTTTTACTTTTAAAAACTCCATTAAAGAAAGAAAAAAAGAGAAAGATGCCAAATTTACACCTAAAGTGACATGTTTGAACTCAGATGTCTGGAAAAAAACTGTCAAAAGCACTCAAAAAGAGGTTAGGTTAAAACATCCTAATTAAATGTGATTTCTCTTCTCCTGCCAAAGAATCTAAAAGGTAAAAAAAAAAAAAAGTTTCTGGCAGACGTGATGTTTCATGTCCTGTTGCCATTTGCTCCTAAAACATGTCACCTCTGAGCCAAATAGGAAGAGCAGATTAAAGCGTCAGACAGCTGATGATTGTGGGTTTGTTTTATTCCGAGGACTAATTTAAGGTGGTGAGGGTTTGGTGTAGGCGTAAAGACAGGAAACTGAAATCTTACATCTTTTTTTTTTTTTTGCAGAGCAGTACAGTAATGATCAGGAGCATTAGGAAGAAAGAGAAGAGGTGAAGTGGAAATAAATGACAGTGGCATTGTTCCAACTACAGCAATGGTTGTTGTTTTGGAGTTTGACTATGCAGGAACCTCGTTTGTTTGAATCACATAAAATCTTATTGCCAAAGGCTAGAATCATGCAGACAATGTGAAGAGGATAGAGAGATAAGAACTGTTTGTGTAATTCTTTCTTTAGTGTCTTTACACTGTATGGAACACTTACCAGTTTCCAGGCATAGCTGACATTGTATGCATCTTTGCTGTTGTCTCTGAGTCGGTTAGTGTGCCATGACAGAGAGGAGTTAACTGGTACAGCAATGATCTGACTCCCCAAAGGGAGGCTGCAAGACATACACTTTGAGTTACAAAATGTCCTCAGCAGTCACCTCGTGTGCATTCCAGCTCGAGGGAATTGTTGTTTTAGGTTTTTCACAACACAGCAGCTCATCTTTTCTCACCTGAGGATGTTCTGTCGGACAACAGGGAATCCTGGAATATTCTCATAGTGGATGATATCCGTGTGCAGCGGAGGCTCAGTCATCAGGTAAGGCCTTGTCAGTGAAGGGTGCATCAAGGTGTAACCTGCAGCAGTGTACAATTTGGAAGCTTTAGTATGGCAGAAAACAACATAGGCATATAAGCGATGGAGATCAGGTTCTGTATTGGTGATTAAAACATCCGCAGGGTGTTGATGCCTGCATGCTTTTTAAAAAACAACAATCAGACACATTTTAATTATCAAACTGTTTCATAAAAGTTTGACACATACGCCTTAAAATGTAAATAGCAGGTAAACTTAATGCAAGAGATATTTCAAATGTACTCATTTGCTATTTTTGGCTCTTTAGTATCAATGCCTTTTGTCAGCTGCATATTTTAACATTAATTGGCAGCAAGTGATTTAAACGTCAGCCAACAGCTTTAATGGGAGTCATTTGTCCATGTTTATAGAGTTCCAGTCTGAATAGGCATGGTGCAGTAATGAGACATAATTAGATGGCGACAGTAAAATAAAAAAGAGACTCGTTGAAAGGTGCAAAACTCACACCTGCAGATGGTTTTCAAACCATAAGCTACACATTTATTTCAACCTTTCAGGTGAGTCCATGTGGTTCACATTAAACAGGTTTTATGATTGCCTCACATTCCTCCTCACCTACCAAACATCGCTGTAAAGCAAAGCCTCCCACTGTCCTTTCACCCTTTTCTCCCCGAAGCTTCTCAGGAATCCATGATGCCTTTCTTTTCAAGTTCAGTTTTAATCCTGTTTTGTATTTACCCCTAACTGCTTGATTTTGTCACCCTGATGCAGAAAACTCCTACAAAAGCATAACCACTAATGTCTCTTTCTCTCCAGTCTGGCACAGAACTATCTTTCCTGCTTCAAAGAACAAGAAGTTGAGTCAGAAACCACAGTCGAGGCCAAAAACAAACCTGAACCGGACATGGTCACTAACCATTCGGCACTGAGGCTGAAATGCCAGCACTAGACGCGTTTCCTTTTTTCTCTGCATGCCTCTGTGACTAACCTTTGTTGTCAATGAGGAAGGTGTAGGAGGCTAAGGAGTCCTGGTAGTAAGTGACGTCCTCCAGGATGTAGGCCAGGTTTACATCCACCCCAACAACACCCAGAAGCAGGTTACCAAAGTAACACGGCCGGCTCACAGTCATAATAAATCCTTGTGATAAAGAAATTGAATTATTTACTATTTTTTTTCCTTCTGAAACTACAAATGATATCTCTGACTGGATTCTGCTCACCATCTCCCATCGGGTCAGTGTAGGGAAGGCTGAATCGCGCCAGGTCGATCATACGGTTGGGCAGATTGATGTAAAAGCGTCCCACCGTCGTGTCCAGGTTGCTCAACTGGTTAAGCACCATCATACTGCCTTTCATCACTGGCATCATATATGTTCCTGTGGATCCGGCAGAGGATGCGGCAGAGAAACGCTCTCGGTCAAACATTCGGTCGACGCCGTACTTCACCGAATTCTGCTCCGCCAGGTCTCTCAGGAAGGCCAGCTCCTTCAAGCCTGTGATTCCCTCTGGAGGAGGAAGTGGTACAGAAAACGAGTTAGGAATAAGAAAGTAAGTTAACTGTTTGATTTCATTCAACAGGAATATTGGGGGAAAAATCTGGAAGTGATGCTTCTCCAAAACAAATGAAGAGGGTAATTAGGCCAATAAAAAGAGGCTGAAAGGAGTAAACAGCGCTTAAATAAAGAGGGCATGACTCAAATTCCTATTTTAAAAAGCAACATTTCTCTTTTTCCAATAGCTGTAGGAAAGGAATTACTTCAAGGGGCTTGGAGACAGAAATTACACCCCTGCCAACAAACAAGGGCTCGATTCAAAGCATCTCTTGTGACGAGAAGTTTATTTTTACTCCAATTAACTTCATGTGCTTCACATGGTTGAACAGCAAATAGCTTGCATTTAACTGGATTATAATAAACGTTGCCATATGAAATTTGCCAAAAAATATTTAAGCAGCAGAGGCAGAGATAGAGATCAGCATGCAGGCTCTGGCTTGTAGTCCGGCGTGATGATCTCCATAAGCTTCACTCATAAGGTCCCATGCTCCTACAGAGCCCAGCTGTCATCTGTCAAGCTCAAAGATCATGACATAAATAAATCTCATTGCTCCAAAGAAAATATACAGCTCAAACATGAATGTGCACTTTGGACTTCATCTTTCCAGGCATCATAAGGTCTTTTAGAGGATGATGGAAAAATAGATGGCAGCTTCCTACAGCTGTCACCTGGAACATTTGGGAAGACTGTCAGCCAGCGTCCAATCGCTGAACGGATTACTGCAGAATTCCCTTTAATACCAAAGACTCTGCTCTTTTCATAATTCACCGTGTTACAGAGTGAAAGTGATGGCAACCTAAGTGGGAGCGTCACACTGCTGACCCTTCAGAAGAGGACACATTAACCGTTTTATAACCTGATATGTAACGTTTCTCAAAAAAATGTTAATCAATTTTGTTTCCCTCGTCTCATTAAATATTCTGACATATGTGCCAAATTTAAACAGTAACTTTATCAATAAGCAACTACAAAGCCACTCACCCCTGCCCCTAAAGCCCGCCACAGATACAGAGGCGCACACTCGCACATGAAAATCCCTGCTGCAGTACTCTCCTTGAACAATCAGCACTTCACATTTGGCACGAGATGCAGTGAATAAGAGTCCCGCATCCACAGCGGGCCTTTCAGCATCGTGCAAAACCATCGGCAACAAAACAAATGTTTTTTTGAATATGCAATGCTAATAAACTCAGAACGAGAGATTTCTGCATCCTTTTCATCATCTCTCTTTAAAGAGCCAAGGTCCTCTGTCAGTCACACACCGAGTGAGCAGCACGCCCTTTGAAGTCTCACTCTCCCCTCTCTTAGATGTACCTCATTTCCATTCACCAATGCAAAAATGATTTTTATTAATGGTGGACTAATGCATGCTCGGCAGGAGAGTATGTGCGTGTTGCAGAAGGAAAATGGGAATTAAAGAAGGCTGATGGATGGAGAAAAATAAGATTAGAGACCACAAATTAACGCAGAGACAAAGAAAATAATCCTTTGAGGTCTTAGAAGGCTTTTGTTCCGGTCAGCAAAAATGTAGAAAAAGGAACATAAAAAATATATGAAATGTACAAAAACACTTAAAAGCTACACTAAACTGGGGAAAAAAAGATTTCTATTGTAGTTTTTTTTAAAAGGAAAGGGGGAGGAGATGTATATGAACAACAGTAGTATGGTCAGGAAAAGATGGTTATACTGATACTGTACTGTATTCTGAGGGGTTGTCATAATGAGAGAAAACACCGAATCCTCTTTTCTGACTATCTTTTGTTGTATCTTCCAGGTGTATGCAAAAGAAACAGAATTAGGAGCATCTCACCATTCATGAGAGCGTAAGTGAGGATCATGACCGAGTTGTTGAGGTGTCGGTTCTCTTCTCTGACCACACTGAGAGTGGCTCTCTTCTCCTGCTCCGATGACTCTCGAGACGTGATCCCGGATGACAGATAGATGATCACCATGTCAGTGGCTAATAGAGGACATCAGACATGTCAGGTGATATCAGACAGAGTAATGAGAGCAAGGATTCATCTGCGTCACAGCAAAAAGCCACAGTTTTTCTTACTCGTGCTCTGTTTGCTGAGACTGCTGGTGTTGCGGAGCAGCTGGAAGGCCTTCTGGAAACCAGCTGCATGTTGGGTGGCTCCGTCGGAAGCCTTGATGTTGGAGATGAAGGTGCTCATCTTCCTCTTGGTCTCGCTGGTAGCTGGAGACAGCAAACTCTTATAGCACTGGTCTAGAGAGCAGGAGCGAACCGCCTCTGCCACTGACAGAATGGAGATCTGAGGATGAGGAGTAATAAAAATGTAATACTTTTCCAACCCAATGAGCGAAAAAGGAGGATGATCATTTTCACAAACCTTGTCGTGTTCATCTATGGCGTTGAGGATGACCAACGCCGAGTCCCGGGCGATCTGAAGCTGCGTGTCCGTTACAGATGCTCCGTGGTCGACCATCACCACAATGTGCTTAGACTGTGGCCGCACTGCAGAGACGTACACAGGCCTGAAAGGATGCACACACAAACACATATTCAGGTAGCCGAATAGCGGGACGGTACAATCACTCAGTGTATTCAAGAATTGCATTGACATTTTCTTTATATGACAAGTAAAAAACGCTTTTTAGAGCGTTTTGAATAAGACTATGGTCTTTTAAGAACAAATCTAAGAATGTAATGTTATCAACTCTCTGGAGATTAAGATGTACTCATGTATGCTTTATAAATAATGTGTTGAAGGAAGCATCACTGAGGAGTTGGCCTGTCGGCGTCTGAAGCCAAACTTACACAAAATACAAGATGGAAGTATCTGGTGTGCTAATTTTTCTCGTTACTTTATTTGAATACTGCTAAACAAACATTTCTGATGACAAAATGACTAAAAATAATTGAGTCCATATTTCCAATATGAAGTAAAGCAAAATGGCTAAATAATGTGTGTCCATGTGATCTATTGAATGAATTGATACACACACACATATAGGGCAAAGAATGGACTGATATTCTTACAAAGCCTTCATCACATCAGACACAAACATCATTTCTCCCATGGCGTTTGCCAGGCTGCTGGTCTGAACAGTGACTACATTATAAACAGAAAAACAGACAAAAAAAAAAGAGACGCTGTGGAATATTTAGGGAGGGAAGTCTTTCAGCCATGGTTTAAAAGAAGAAAAAACATTCCCACAACACTGGAGGCGTGAAATTCCAACCGTCTTTAATGGTACAAAGCCACATTCCAGCTGAGGGCATGTGTGGTGGTGGTGTGAAACCAGCATGCCATGAGCGTGCCCGCTGGGCCACCACACAGCAACTGGTAGAGATGGAATGAGAGGGGACGGTTATGTGATGAAGACAAAAAGTTGTTGTAGCTTCAAGTTCAGCCCATCTGTCTCAGGAGACTGCGGTGTGTAAATTGCTTCGGTCTAACAGCTGTGTGTTAAAAGTTAGAGAGACGTTCTGGTGTACCTGCTGCGATGCTCATAGTTTGCTTTGCAGTGGAACTTGTGGGCAGGGAAGACGGTGAAGATGCCCTCCTCTGAGCTGAAATACTGCCACTTTATGCCTGGGTTGGACTTCAGGTTGTCAGCCAGCACTGCAGAAGAGGGTACAGAGACATGAATTTCATTAACAAAACTAAGAGAGAAACATGTGGTGTGTAGGAGCTGATGGATTTGTTTCCTTTAAAATGAAAGTTCTTTAAAATTCACAGCAGTCTTAAGAGACCACCGTCTCTGAGGTTACAATCAGAGACATACTGTACAAACCTTTGTTGTTAATCATAATCCTCTTTTTTTTTAAAAGATGTTTTAATAACATAATTGGCTAAGCTGGCTTCCCCATTCAAGAGTGATAGGGACTGAAATCCTGCATTTTTGTTAACCACTGGTCAGTTCTTTCATTCACTTTCTGGATTATTGCCTAAGATTGTAGTCAGTTATAGTCTTTGCTATTTTGGTTTAAATTATTAGTGACATATTGACACAGGGGCATCCCAAAGTCCAATTCATCTTGATAGAGAAATCGCTGGTACCTTCTTTTCATCTTGCTATGTGGGAAGACTTAGAGGGATACAAATAGAAAATCTGGATTATTAACCAGGAAAATAAAAAACAGGTGAACAGTGCTTCAAAGTTGGCTTTTATGAAAATATAGCAAATGCGGCTCATTAGATTACTTTATTCATGGCTTCACAAATATGTTGGTTATAGTATACAGTAAGTGCTTCAATTCTTTTCACAATGTAAGACTAATAGTCCTTTTTAATATCTTCCAAAGAAAAGATTCGGTTAGACTCGTCCAAATGTGTCAATGTTTAGATTCTAAGCCCTTATCATTATTAGGTCATTAGAGGCTTCTTCTACACACACCTGCTATTTTGCCATTTGGTTGAATATTTATTATTTGTTCCAATTGTGGTTTCTATGACTAAACACAGGATTTAAAAACATCTTCTTAATTAAACCTACAGCCCTTGCCAGGGATGCAAACAAAACCCTCGTCTGTCAGCAGGATCCACGTGGCCTCTAGTTAATGGCATGTGGGCATGTTTTTCCCTCCATCTAGCTAAACACAGAAAAATTACTCATACATGCTAATAAAAAACTTTTAACTCATAACTTCTAAATATATTTTTTTTAAAAGAAAAGCACTGAAAAGCTGTCCTGGTTGCATTCACTCTTTATAGCGGCACATGCATCATCCACGCCTGGTCATGCCATCCATCTCTGTGGCTCATGTAAACAGGAACCACTCAGCTGCATCAACAGCACAAGAATGATTGTATAAACACATGTCAGGTTACAATGATCTATTCTGCCAACAATGTTTAAATCTCAGAAAGAGATGGACGAGGCAGAAAAGGGCAACCGCATGACACCTACTTTCCTCAGTAACCTGCTTTGATCAGTATCCGCACATAGAAGGACAAAAGTGCAGCTATAAAACTGCAAATGCAACAAGTATGTCCTTATGCTTTCCTGGGCTTTTATTTAAACGAGTGGTTATATATTTCTTTAACTTGGGTATCTCAAAGTCCATGTCGCCTCTGCATCTGGTGAACAATGCAGCAGCATGACTCTTATAACTTGATCCACCAGTACTTCAATTCAAGCACTTCTCTGGCAGAATATGGCACAGTTGTATTCTAAAACTAATTATTTCCAGCTCCTTGTGCTGTGATGGTTCATTGCTGCTGGATGAGCTGCCATGTACACAGCAGATGAATGCCATCCAGGCAGGCACGAACCCCCTGAGCTCTACAGTGTGCAGCGTAGTGTTCTGTCACAAGGGGAAAAAACTCCTTGTTAGTCTAACTTTACACAGGACCACACACACTAGATCACAACATCTCTATGCGCCCACTTTCAACTTTCAGGACTTTATGGATTTGTGTACCATCACTGTTGTTCATCTATTCCCTCTCTACAGTCTACAGGCATCAAATCCATTCAGGGATAAAATGTGTTAATGCATAAACATTTTTACCCCTGAGAATTAATGCTTAAATAATAAAGGCCTTTACTGAGATTTATGGCATCAACCAACAGAAGCTCAGAGGAAGTGAGTCTGAAAATCATGAATCTGTGCACCAAGTTTGGTACCAAAACATCTGGTAGACGCAGATATATTTTGTAAATGAAAACTTGTTTTGCAGGTTATGGCAGATGTCAAGCCAGAATATCACTAAAGTGGAAAACCGAATAACAATCCATCAAATTTGTTGATACATTTTAGACAGAGGATGAAGAATCAGTGTAAAAAAAATTATCGGACCGGGAATTATTACTGACACATGCCGGTTGAATAATAACCGCCTGGATTTATGACTAAGGCTGAGTTGTATTGATGTAATTGATGTATTTATTAATGTATTTTGAACCTAAACCATTCACAGCAACCAGACTTTAAAGTTCTGTTGCTGGTCTGACAAACAGACCACAGTTTGTAAGACTAAAAACTTTACCAGCCAGCTGGTCACATAACTCCCCAACAGGAGAATAAAAGTTACTGAGGAGGAAAGGCTGGAAAAGGGAGTGAAGATGAATTAAAGTAGTGCTATAATCAAACTGCACTCAGCCCATTTTCTCTCCCACCAGCTGGTATCACTACTGATCCCTCCATATCCACCATCTTCCGCTTTCTTCTGGAAAGAAGTAAAATGGTAGATGAAAGAGCAGAAGAAGAAAGAAATACAATGCAATCCTTCCATTTCAATCAGCTCTTAACCCTCCCTTCTTTCCCTTCATTCGTCATTCCCTCCTTCCCAACTATCCCTAACTCTCTCAGCTACTCCCTCCCTCTCTTCTGTAGCAGTGTGTTTAGACTGGACTGAGACAAATGGGAGAGAATGAATACGCTGGGAGTTTGGGGGTCAAGGAGGGCTGAGTGTGAGGGAGGAGACGGGGGGAAAGGAGGCGGAGGCGTAACTTGAACTCGGCGTGACTGGTTTGTAAGGAAAATAAAACCCCGCCGATGATGACGTGTTATGAATGGCAGTCATTATGAATGGCTCGCAGAGAAGGGATACTGGAAAAAAAACTATGAGGCGAGGGAGACTATAGGATGACAGAGGATGAACTGATGATGATGGAAGCTTCACAAAGAAAAGGGAAATATCCGGTACAATGAAAGAGAACAGTGTTCAGCGCACTTCAGATGTGGTGCCTTTCAGCTATTGCTTTGGGAACGCACAGTGATCCTTTGGGATTATTGTGCAAAAACTTTCTCAAGTTTTCCTAAATGTAAATAAATAATCTGCAAACAGCTTGAAATATTCCAGTTACTTTATCCAGGAAGGTAGGGCCAACTGTGTACGTTTTAGACCTAATTTCAATCTACATATCCAAAACAAAACTAGGAATCCAAAAAGAAAAAAAAACAGTAAAACAGGATTTTCATAATAAGAAACTTTTTTTAAACTTACCATTTAAATGAAAAGTATTATTATTATTATTATTATGAATGAGACACAGCAACATTGTGTAAATTTTACACACAATTCTAATTTCAACAAGCTTTTTGAAACCAATATTTTTAATTAAATGTACAACTCTGACCAACATAAACATAAATAAAAACATAATGCAATGATTTTAATTCCCATTACCCATATTTAATTCCCCTTACAACACAGACAACATATCAGTTGGTGAAGCCGGGATATTTTACTATTTAAATTGGCTTTCATGGCAGCAAAAAGAAATTCATGATTGGGGCAGCAAAAGGCCATGACTGGGTAAAATGTTAACAGCTTTGTAAAGATTGGCCAATGTTCCCCGATCTGCAGGAAACGCGTGTAAAAATATCAGAAAAAACTTTTCTCATAAGTACAATTACTTTTAGGATCCCACCATTTACTAATGTCCTCGTATATCCAAAGCATCAGTAGATATTTCTGTGTGTTTGGGGATAAAGCCAAAGGTTATGACCCGATGCTTGTGATCTTCAGGCTGCCCTGCATTAAAAACAGACCTGATTCTCTACAGGGATTCACTGCACTGGTTCAGAACATTTCCAGAAATAGCTGTTTGCAATCCACACATGCAGCTTGAAGTTCAAACATACAAAGAAGAAAGCAACACAGTCTAGAAACGCTTTGGTCCAGAGAAGACTGCAGCAGGTGGTCAGATGGAATGAAAGTTTTAATTTATTTTTTTTTTTAATTGAAGATTAAGACCCTGTCCTGTGGTGTTAAGAGGAGAGGGACCATTCAGTATGTTATCAGTGGACAGTTAAAAACCCTTCTTTACAAACAATATGGGATGGCATTACTGCTTATATAGTTGTGAAGGCATCATTAATACAGGAGTGCACATAGAGGCTTCAGAGTAATCTGCACTTCCACTCAGACAATGCCTCCTTTATGAAAGGCCTCGAGTGTTTCAGCAAAACATTCGCTTTGCAGGAGCACTGTAGTGTGGATGCTGGGCTTCCTGCATTCCAGACCTTGCATCAATGAAAATAAGTTAAAAATCCAGCAGTGACAATTCAGGATTGTTAAACAGCTCAGTCTTCCTCTCCTGAAACCCCAGCAACTGCTCTCTTCACCTCCCAGATGTTTGCAGACAGTAGTTAAAAGAAGAGGCGATGCTACACAGTGGCAAACATCACCCTGTTTCAATAAGTTCAGAGATGTGTATCTGCCATCGAATTTATACTGAGCTAATATTTTCCACGAAATGCCTAGATGCTTCAATTTCGGCTTCTTGTATAGTGTGTGTTCTATTGGGTTATATTATACTATTATATTTAAACACTGTGTCACAACTTTCTGTATATTCAGAATATATGCTGTGCAGTTTGAGATTTCACTCTGACAGCATGAGCCAACTGAGACGGAACAGGAAAAACCAGTAAGGGAAAGTTGGCTTCTTCACAGTCCATTTTGTTTTTAATCAGACGCAGAGACACATGAGTTCTACAAGGTAATACTCTTAAATGTGTGCATGTCGTCTGGAACTTTGATGAAGAAAATACTGTAAAATTGTCTATGGCTCTTGCATTAATGATGAGGATGCTGAGGTCACACACAGAGCAGTCAAATTGCATTTGAGTTGTGTAATATAGTTTTCTAAACTGTTGCAACTTCTATTTCAGATAAAGCAGCCTTTATAAAAGGAATTATTAAACTTACACTATGAGTAAAATTGAAAAAAAAAGGAGTTCAAAGTCAGACAGACTCCGTTTGATCGCCTGACTATAAAAAAGGCTGAAAAGGCAGGAAACAAAAAGGGAAAAGAAAGACGGTACATGAAAGACTTCAAAAATGTCTCTGGATGCAGGGAGCTTGTTTTAATCCCACATCAACGTCCTCTGCTTCATTAAAATTTCAGGAGAGAGATGGAGGAGATAACTTGATGAAAAAGGTAGTTACTGCCACTTTATTGTTGCCCGTTTTATGAACTGTAGAATAAAATCTAAAGGTTCTTAGTGTTAAACCCGTTCGGTTTATTCACATGCAAATGCACCTTGATCTGCACTGTGTCGTCTGTGTGGTGCGAGTTTGTGTGGAGCAAACCTGAGTTGAGGTCTCGTCCGGGGTTGAAAGCTCGGCTGTTGACGGTGGGGGAAAGTCTGTCACAGCAGATGGTCTTGGAGACGTTCGTATTGAAGTTTCCATCAAACCTAAACACACACAAACAGCCAGCATTTGAGAATTTATACAGCATGTCCAGCTTATTTGTTGGAGAAGCGGCACTGGCTTTCAGATTTACCACTCCCCCACCTACTTTATATAAAACCCAACCTGGCAGGTTTGAAGAACACCTTTGACTTTGTGGCGATGATGTTTTTTAGTGAAAAACCTATTCACTCATATCGACCTGAGTAACACGAAGCCACGACGTTAATGAAATAACATCAACCATCTGCTGAAACTAATGAGACCTGCTTGTTTCATTTCAGCTGAACTGCATTACTAACTGTGTCATCTATTGCTTAGACCTCACATTAAAGCACAGGTTAATACTGAATAATACTTTCCTGGGAAAAACTGCTTGAATTTCTGTTTTAATTCCCCGCTTGCTGAATACATAGTACATAATACATACTGCTTGTTTGATTAGATGATTCAAATCACGCATTTAAAAGGCATGACCTCTAATATCACTCTTCATTCCTTCAGTGCTTTGAGATTTTATCTAGGAACCTTTTCCAGGATTTTTTGGAGAGTTCTATCCTCAACTGGAAGCTAAACACAGTTTCCAGGCAGCAAAGAGGTTAGCAGGTTGTTCATGTGAGAGGACAAAGAAACATCAGACTAGGGCTTCCAGCACCAAACATTTCTATCAGTTTTTTATTTAAACCTAGGTTTAATCTCAACAAGAGCTTGTACAACTTCTAACCTTAATCTGTTCAACAGGAATAAAAATGGCAGCTATTACACACAACATTCCCAATGATTCAGTTCTGCACCAGTTAGGTTGTGAGAAATGGTGTGGGCACTATAAATCCAAACAGGAAGGGATGCTGTTTCTTTACTGCTAGAAGCGTGCAACTCAGGTACTACTAAAGTTAGCTCTCAGACTCCGCAGATTAATATAGGCAGCAACTTCTGCAGGAAATCCAGGCTGAATGTTGGATTCTTCATTCAGTGTTCCTGAGGAGAACGAGCAGTACACGAACATTTTATCTGCAAAGTTTGCAGAATGAAAGTCAAGTAAATCACAGACACCAATAATGTCACAGCATTTGTCATCATTCAGAGGAGGACTGAGGTGGAAAGTCCAGCTGGAACACAGCTATGGAGGAGAGGGGGGTTAAACCATGGTTGGCTTCATGTAAAAAGTCTTCCACTCATGCAGAGTAATTAATGATGCATTAGATTTATAGTGTAGAAAATTAAGCCAAAGGAAACCATGCCATTGTGAGTGTTTATGGAAAAGGCTTTACTTGAGGTTTACAAAGATATGGTTAAAGGAAAAGCAGATTTTAAAAAAGTACTTTTTGGGCTGTTTTAAACTTCAAAATACAAATCAAAGCAAACAAAACTATAAGTAATTATCAGCAAGGTCCAAAGCCTGCTGCACGTCACTCTCATTTCCTGCATCATTGGCCAACTTTTATGCTTTTCCTGCTGGATGACATGTCAGTCACACTTCTTATTTATACATACAGCCATTTAACATATTTATTCATGTTTAAAATAAAACAAACAGGAAAAAGGAAGATTGGAGGTAAACTGGCCGTGAGCTAGACAACTTTGTTTGATCTTTATATGAATTCTGGAGGTTTTCTGTCCTCAGAATTGCTCCGACTTGCAAGCACAAAACACAAAACTGTTGTCAAACATTTTATTCATATATACTGTGATTACTTATCTAAGATATTCTATCTAATAAATATTTTACATTTTAAAGGTAAGAAATCATCAGTCACAAACGTGAAAACTAAAATGATTAAAACCAGGTTCAGCCAATACACCGTTACAGCTGAGACAGATTTAATTTTAAAATGTAGGACCCAATCAGAAACACCACTGGAATATGTTCAGCGAACCAGCTACAGCCCAGTCCACGGTTACAGTCAACACATGGTATTTGATAAAAGCAAAGGAAAAATGGACATTTAGCTCAACTAAATAAAATAATTGCATTAAACATTCACATCGACCACTCCAAACCCTCAACCAGTAACATAGTAGAGGTCACGGATTAATCTTTGGCTCACTGGGTTCTGCTGTGGCAGAAATTTATTCTAGTTTATAATGAGTCACAGATTTTAAATCTTTAATGAAACGGTTCCTCTTCCACAATGAAAAACAAGCGGCTGATGAAGAGAGATGTAATTAAACGATGCAAGCAGGAGGATATGTGGGTCAGAGCATCCGCAGTGAGTTGTGTTATGTTTATCTGTTGAAGGCCTGAAAGGAGAAAAACAGAGACAGATACAGACAGAAGGTCATGGACAAAGGGACGGGGATTCAAACTCGGACTAGGATGTGAGAGTCTAACCAGACATAAGAAAAACAGACGCATGCAAGAAATATGAGTGACCTGGTTTAAATGTGTGCAGAGCATGTGGTTGCAGTTACCAAATAAATAAATATTCAGATACATGGTGAGCAGCAAAATTCAGGCCAGCTGATGGTGAAATCCATGTAAAAATGTGCACAGCAAGTCTTTTAAAACATTTTTTAAGTTTAATTTTTCTAAATATATTCTAATTTTAAACAATGTGGCAGAGATGCATCACAAAGTTGTGCAGAGTCTGCTGGTTGTTGAGACCTAAGCTGAGGATTTGTAATTCAGGCTTGTAATCACTTACATAGACACATGGCTGTGCAGTCACACCTGACCATGA
>JBAMHV010000015.1:7074046-7089067 GCA_037177535.1 Pseudomugil gertrudae
CCCCCCCCCCCCCCCCCCCCCCCCCCCCCCCCCCCCCCCCCCCCCCCCCCCCCCCCCCCCCCAACAACTCAAAACCAACTTTCTCTGTGTTGCACAGAGACATCAAAGATTGAGCATCTTCAAAACAGGAATAAGCCCCCATAACTGGAATACTCATGTTGATGTAAGCAAACACTGCTGCATAATTTAATTTGTTGTCCTGTTTTCACAGTTTCACAAATGCTTCCAGGAAAATCTTCAAAGGCCAACTCCTCTCTCTGGCATTTAATATGGCCGTGGCTGAGCTCGCTGCATAGCTGTGCACTGACACGGATGGTGATGGCAGATGACAGACCAGAGCAACTAACAAGGCTTGAATGTTCATTAGTTGGAGAGTGTTGCAAGTCTGGTGCTCCTGCTGGAGATAAATAAAAAGTTTTGGTTCTGCCTACAGCTTATTTACTACCTGGAAATACAATTTTTATTCAATTACAGGTTAATACATGAAACTATATTTATACATTCTGCTCTGAATTTGGATATTTTAAAGCCAACTTACCGTATGGCTCCACTCAGATACTGGGAGATGGTGATTAGAGGCAGATGGGGTAATGATTACTCTGGTGATTGCCATAATGTCTTTTAAATTAAATTAAGTTTTTTGTGGCAAATCATGGGAAAAAACAAGCCAGTGTAGAAGGGAAAAAGATGAATAAAAGCAGAAATCATGATGCCTTACTGCATATCATGCTCTTGGTTTGAATGCAGGTTTGAAGGATGGTGGTGGATTGGAAAAAAATGAGAAAAAAGGCTAAGATAATGGAGAGAATAAGATGAAAAAAAGAAGTAACATAAAGTAAATAAATAAATAGAGGCAAGCCAGAAAGGGAAAGTTAAGGAAAGTAAGGACATGGAAACAAAGCCAAGCTGGAAAGATGAAGAGTTTGACATTAATGAAGGCATCTGAGAGGAGGAGGAGAGGGGGTATTTACACCTGATAAGGTTGTAAATGTCGTAACCTGGCTGGGGATTTGGCATATTCTCCTCTGCACAAACAGAGATCTCATCGTTAAGCTGACTGTGCTACCAGACCACCCGAGGATCCTCTGGACATGAGGTCTGAGTAGCTTTTCACCAGTGCAACATTAACTCCTAAACTCAACTGTCAGCCTGCCAGTGACAGATAGTGAGCGTGCTTCTTCAGAAACCAGAGCTAAGTATTAGCACTATGTAAACTTTAACGATTACTGGAAATTCTGCAACACGACCTCTTGTATGGTATTACCACCTAACATGATAAATAGTAGTGATGTGATCATTGAAGTGGACTGCGGGCATGTTTGGTTTATTATTGACCATTATTAAGAAATCACAAGATAAAAAAAATGGTTCTTGTTTAAATTGTGATTACATTATCTAAACTATATAATCATAGAAAATGATTGAAGGAATGAATGAATTAGTTTACTGATGCATAGCTGCAGAAAAATATATGTAAACAGATATAAATTAAATTTATACATATAAAGGACATATTTAGCTAAATTGCTTATGACTAAATATCAAAAAGCCTATTTGCTGGGTAATCCAAGATTAACTCAGGAACCAAAGTGGAACATATCACAGCAATTTAGGTCAGCCTGAAGGTAGCTGCAGTTTTTGGAACACATTGCCACGTTTTACCTCTATTTAGCTTAAATAGGTTATGATTAACCTTTAAAAGGAGCGTTTAAAGGTCATATGATAAACACAAAGTTTTTCTCTTCAACAACTGCCGGGGAAAAGTGTTATCTGGGCTGTTCCAGGGCACACTTCTCACTTTCACAAGTGCAGTGCAATGTCAAGTGTTGAAATGGGGACCTGGAGATCTCGCGTTAAAAAAATAAACATACGGACACCCAAGAGTGGACAAACCAATTCTACAAGCATATATATTTGCTATTTTAGGGTCCAGCCTCTTGTTGAGACCAAGTGATGATTAAAGCATAGCACAGAGTGTTAAGCACTGCCCTCTGTGGCCTCCCTGCAAAACGATAGGCGGCCAGCTTGAAGGCTAGCAGACATGGACACCCTGTGAACCACCTGATCTCCATTAAACTGGATGACCTGACTGAGACCCCCAGAAGCAGCTGATGCCTGGAACTACTGAGACACACTCTGAAGTGAGCTACACAAAGTTGTGTTTGAGGTCATTCCTGTCCAATCAGTCTGCAGTGTGTAATCTTATTCTGCCAACATAATAATGCAGTTTTCCTTCATGTTTAGAGAATAAATACGCCATCTGACAATTGATAGTTTGAAAAACATCGATTAATGTTTTTATGAGAAAGGAAAGAATAATTTTATTTCCATTTAATGCCATGATATCTTTGCATGAAAAATGGAAACTGGGAAACAGCTGGACTGGCTCAGTTTGCATCTATACCCAAGAGCAGTGGCTTAATAAAGCTAAAGGGACCATTTAGAGCAAGTCTGTATGTTTAAATGTGTATTTAAAGTGTCCTGTTGTTATATTTCAGCTAAGTAATTCCATCAGACAACTTCTTGTTTACACACAATTTAGAGTATCCCCAATTCGGCTACAAGTAGATATGTGCTTTCAACTTGTGTGTATTTTCCCTGCAAATTTATCACAATATTTCTATGTGTGCTTCTGGCTTTGTGAAACTCAACCTAGTATGATTTTAATCTAATAGTTTACAACTATTTCTAAAGTCTGGTTCTTATTCTTACTAATGGTGCTGTTTTTATAACTATGCTAAACCTGTTGGTTGCTTCTACAATTGTGTAACAGCAAAAATTAACCAAGTCAAATAAAATGGGTAGTTACCGGTATCTTAAAAATCCCTGTAAAACTAGTTTTTGCACTTTTAACATTTCAGTTTTTGCTTGTCTAACGTCAGTAAAGCCATGTTAGCTTAGCTTATTTTTAGCATTTAGCTTTTAAACGTTTGTTTAACTTGATTTAAAAAGTTGTGCTCTATATTTGGGGATTAATCCCTTTGTTGTAAACATTTACAAAATATATAAGGATAAGGTGCCCCCTTATTTGGTGATTAAAGGGTGGTGGTCATTTGGCTCTTCAGGCAGGACATTACAGGGTCATTTGTCTGGCCTAGGGGCTAAAGCATCCTACTGTGCACATCCAAACAGTCCTCATCTCAAAGAAAAAAAAAACAATCAGTAAAAATTCTATCTTTACACAAACTAACATCCTGTCCAAAGCCTTTTTATTAAATGTAGAATAGTCAATATAGAAGATTTTATTATTTTCTATTAGGTAACAGAAAATATGCTCTGATCAGTGCAAATCCAAGAAGGAGAATAAGAGAGCTGAAGCTTTTTTTCTTCCCCTGAGGAAAATGCTTTTGAAGTTCAGAGATCTATCAGAGTCAGCTTCAGTTTGGTATGTCCACCACAAACACCACTGACCCCCCCAGACTCTCCCACAGATCATTTCATCCTTCCTGCCTGGGTCTTATACAATCCTTTTTTACCCAGTCAATGTCCTACGTTCTTAAATCCACTCTCAAGATGTCAGAGTGAGGATATCTGGGCAAAAATACGCGTGAACAAGTGTTGACTGTATTTACAGCATGTTGTGCACTTGATTTGGCAACAGGTGCCTGGTGGCTCCAAGCCAGATGGCCTCCTCCCCCTCTGCACGACAGAGGGAAGCCAGGTGACCTTGCAGCCTGTGAAGACTGCAGAGCAAAAACTTCAGAGCAGTAACTAGTTGCATCGGCAGATAAAGGGCAGGAAGATAGATAGAAATGGAGAGAGAGGGGATGAAGGGCCGAGACAGCTGCTGCTCTGTAGATTAGAACTGAAAGCAGCGCCGTCTTTCTCCGAGCTCAGCTTTGAACTGTGTTTTTCTCAGCTGGAGTTGATGGACTGCTGAGAAACTGGGTCTGCAGTACACTGGGCTAATTTCAGACCAGTTTGGCAAAATACTTCGATGTGAAATAATAAATCCCTTGCCTCCTTTCATTAAAATGCACATGACCATCATGTGAAAACTCCTCTCACAAGTCCTCATTGCTTAATCATGTCAGTGTCATTAACTCTACATGAATTTGTTTTAAATGTTATATCAAACTTGATTTCAACACCGCCATCATATATTCTGATTTTCTATATTCTTTATGGAGGTACAAAATCTCTCTGCAATTCTAAGCCAAGCATGACATCATACCACATCAAATCCACAACTGCTGAGGTAACGCAACCAATAAAGACATAACAAATGCTTTAATGAGGGTAGAGTCTAACATAAGCCTGGGAGACTTAAAAAATGCTGCCAAATATCAGTGCAATTCAATGCTGCCCAAGGCTGTAAATGTGATTTATGCACAGCTAAAAGTAATCCCAGGATGCTCAAAACATGTTTAGACAAGGAAGAAATGGGGTTTGAGTGTGTAGTTCCATAATGAAGCAATGTATGGAGAGCTGTGTGCAGGTGCCAACAGTAGGGAGTGAGTTTACACACAGGGAGTGAAGCCCCTGCAGACAGAGACCATAAGACAGAGAAAGAAATATGTGATTGTGTGTGTGTGGGTGGCCAGCATTACTCACTCCATCATTGATGCTGGTATGGAGCAGCAGTCCTGTATTGCAGTGAGCGGTGAGGTGAGGTGGGCAGTGTACGAAGCCTCCACCACCTGTTTGTTCCTGTTCACCACATCCAGGTAACGGTTAAACTTCTCCCGGATCTTCTTGGCCAACTGCGAAAAATGAAGCGCAGACATGTTAGTCAGACTGAAAGCAACACTTGGTAGGATTTACAGAGGACAGATTTACTGCTAATTCCCAATTTTATACCTGAAAATGGACGATAATATCATCATGTTGACAATATCAGGCAGCTTTTTAAATAACTTTTACATTCAGCCCACAATTTGCAGAAGTAATCCAATTTAAAGGGGCAAAGCTCCAGTGATGTGAGTTTTCATACATGCACAAACTCAAATCTGAACCTACATTAGGCATCCATGTGAACAGACATAATGAATTGAATTTTCAGAAGAAGAGGCTGGCCTTAAGTTGTGCAAAATGCATTACAGTTCAAAACTGAGCAGCATGTTTGGAGCTCAAGGACCCAACTCTGGCCTACCCATGAGTAACAGTGGATTAAAAATAAAATAAAAACACACCACAAGCCTAATGTAGCTACAACAAACCATCCTAAAATAGCCTCACTCACAAGGCCCTGCATGCACAGAGAGGAAAATCAGCAAGAGAAAGTTCATAACGGTTTAACGTTTTCTCTCTCGTTTCTATAAACACTGTTTCCTTTCTGATGAATTGTGAGGAAAAAGAAACAAAAGAAGGAAATTCTATTAAAAAAAACTACTTAGATGTTTACTTAAATTGACTAACAGCCTGCTGATGCCTCAGTATTAACTCTAGAATAGATTTTTGTGCATAGGGAGTGGTATGGGTGTTCAAGATGCTTTATGGACAATTCCCACGAGAAGTCAATTTAAAGATAAACTACAGAGACGAGGCCTTGGGTTAGACAGTGATTGGTTGGAGAGAAGAGAAAGAAAATGGATGAATGCATATATACATTTTCACAGTTTTTTTTACATTACACTTACAAGAAAAGCACCTAAGAATCAAGCTTTTTATGACTAGTCTACACGTGAACAGAAAGAAAAACGTGCATGAATGTTGGTTGTCCTTTGAGAGCTCAGAGAGGTATCTTCCTTCATACCATAACTTACAGCTTGTTTAAGGCTTACAACTAGTGCATTAATGCAAGTGTCAGAATGCATGTGTGAAATGTTATACCAGCAGTAGTTTGTTTTTTTTCCCTGTGTGTGTGTGTGTGTGTGTGTGTGTGTGTGTGTGTGTGTGTGTGTGTGTGTGTGTGTGTGTGTTGTTTCATGTTCTGTTCTTCTGTAACATAAGCTGGTCAAATCTATTTTACTGGACTGGCTGATAGACAAATGAGGTCAAATCAGCTTGTAAAGGACTCATGTGGACAGAATGCATTACACATTTCTGTATATCACGTGAAAGTTCCTTGAATATGCTCCTGTTTTTGTTTTTGTTTTTTTGAAGAACTAAAAAAAACCTTGGTTAGAGTGTAATGTTTCATTGTGGGTAAAAAAAAAAAACCCAGCATGAAGTCTAACCTGTACTTATATTCAGGGTTGTGTGCCCCTTTGGGGACTAAAGTGCAGAACTGGGATGATGCTTTTAATCTGTTATGGCCTAAGAGACCTCCTCTTCTGTTTCTCATTTCATCTTTGTGGAAGAGTAAACCTGAAATCCTAGAAAGAACATGGCGAACAATGACTGCAAGATAAGTCAGACCACCAGGATGGGTTGCACTGGCCTGGAAGGGTTGTGGTTTTGATTAAAAAAAATCTACAGTTATACACTGGTTCCCATCAATCTACCTTTGAGCTGGGTCTCTTAAAGCAGAACTGGAATTACAATGACCCAAAAATGTGGAAGTTGGGGCACATTAATAAGAGTTAGGCAGAGATATGGTTCCTGCATTGAGAAAGACCCTTCATATGGCCTTCGTGTTTCTCGTAAAGCATGCCGTTTTCTGTTTATCTTTGAGTGTTAATGAGCGCCGTCTGTGTTTGGTTTGCCCATTTTAAGTAGTAAGAGACAGTTTAACTGTTACGGAGTAAATATAACTACGAGCACGGTAAAGCTTCAACAACTATCCCCAAAAAAGCACATGAATAAATGCATTTGCTTTTTTCACATGAAAGAAACAGAATAAAAAACCTTTAACAGCTTCCTGCCATGTGTTATAATCTGCAGGAAGAGCAACGGCAACACAAAAAAGTGCAATCTAAATCATTTCTGTAGCCATTCTAAGTCACCTCCTTAGCCTTCTTGAATACAGAAAAAGGCTTAGTTCCACAGTAACTGGACCCCCTTTGTTCACATCCCATAATTACTGCTGCCTGCAAAAAAGGCTGTGACTGAAGCCAGGAACAGGAAAAAGTACCGCGACCCACTGACCACTTGTACACCTAATCAACCGGCTGCTATTCTTATTAGGGCTTTAACATGGGCCTGAGGCACAGCCCACAATTACTGCTGCCACAAGTAACACACACACACACACACACAACACATTAAAGGTGTCCACAGTCACACCAGGACATGAAGCCAAATTCATCCACACACACACACACTACTGTCATTGCATAGCAATTAGTTGTATTGAGCAATGTATTAAATAAGGAAAAGTGGGCCAGTGTTCAGCTGAGGGGTGCTTTGGTTGGGGAAGGGAGAGAACGGAGGACAGAAAATACAGCTCAACTTTTAACAGAGTCACTTCAGAGCAACCAGAAACTTGTAGCAGTGCAAGTTAAAGCTTAGGTTACAGCCAAAACCAACCTGGGCTCTGCAGATTAACCACATTCTCCAAAACACAGAGCTCCTCTCTCTGCGTTCTCTGACCCATCCGACCAAATCATTGGGTTTGCAGCCCCCTGGTGGGACTGGTTCAGCCACAGAGGTGGAGTGAGTGGAACGGGTGTTGCCTGATGTTTCGTCTTGGAGTTGTGAGATTTGCCAGGCAGCCTTCAACCAAGGTCACAGGCAGCAGTGTTTTCAGGAGTGAGGTGTACTTTGGGACACAGGTCTGCTTTGCAGATACCGGTTTTGAAACTTGACAGTATGTACCTCGTTTATCCTTGAATGAATATTAAATTAGTGCAAACCCACTGAACTGGAAAGTTAAAGTACATGCCATCTAACACTGCAGGCATTTAACACTGCTGACTTTTTTCACTCTAGAGGTGGTGATGTCAATAGTCTGTAGGATTTGATTTTAAACAAATCTTTAAGTAACATTGTATTTACACATGCTTATGAAAATGATTGAATGTTGGGGAAAATGTATTATCATTTCTTTACAAAAACAAAAGATAACATTATATTTGAGGGTTTTTTTGTAAATACTATTGTGTCCATTAGTTTTATCTTCCAAGTTGTAGGCCGGAAAGTCGATGAAATGCCTAAATGCAGACCCGGAAAACACAAAAATAATCTGATTTCTGTTTTGAAAAAGTCATTTGTAGCAAACTTATTACAATTTTTCAAATGTCACCATACGTAAAAGGATTAGCCGAGCAGAGACTAACCATTGTAGCACTGACTGCACAACAACACTGCTATAAATCTAAATCCAAAGTCAAAGAGGTTTATTTGTCACATGCACAGTTATACATAGCACAATTGTACAGTGAAATGTGTATTCTGTACCTGCATCCTTTAATAATAGAAGAATAAGCTAAGCTAAATATTTATGAAATAGAATAAAAATAGAATAAAATAAAAGATAAATCTTGAGTTTTAAATAAGATTAAAAAAAAATAGCAGCATACTTGTGTATATTTGCATACATATTTACATGTGCAAATAGAAGTGGGAAGTGGCAAAGGAAAGGAAATCTAAAGCAACTTAATGGTGCCATCAGCCTGTTACATGCTGTGCAACCCTGTCACAGCATTCCCAGCAGTTCTTTTAGTATTTCATAGTTTTTGATGTAAGGAGAAACTACAAAAAAAAAAACACTTGGGCAATGGATTCCCTGATCCAAAGTAAAAACAGTGATTAAATGCAGCATTTATAATAATTAATAACCATTAAACCATGCAAGTCATTAAATCAAACCAAGATGGTGATCTTGTCTTTAGAGTGAGAGACAGGTGTTTGCACATCATCTCTGATCATTTTACATGAATAAAATGTGCAGAAGACAGTGACTCCTCACTGCAGCTCCTTGTGCTTCTTCTCGCCTGTCTTCCAGGGTTTTTCTTTCTCCGTCGATGCCCTCCTAACTGAGCCTCGACTTGGCTGGGGGACATAGCCTCCACCAAAAAGTAACCCAGCCACAGCAGAGCAGCAATCTGATGAAATTAGAGCCCATCTCGGGAGACTTACAGTGTGAGTTTTAGCTTTACCTGAAGTAAAATAGTGAATAAGACCAGAGAATGGGCGACCTTCCCCTGGGACTGAGGCTGATTATAATTCACTTACTATAAAATGCAAGTTTTTAAGCACAGGGTTATTTTTTTTATTAAATTTCTGGGAAGGAAGCTGCTGAAATCCTGCAACTAGGGCATCCAAACTCACTTCCTTTTTTAGTTTTTTGTGTGTGTGTGTGTCTGTTTAGGACAATGACATCTGTAGAGACAACAGAAACAATGTTTCAAGGCTAATCTGAACTACCTCTGCAATACTAAAAACCTGCAAGGCACTATATTTTGCACAAACAAATCCATGTGCTGACACAGATGAATTCACCAATGCTCACACAAACACGGCCACAGGAGATATGCAAACAAACATAAACCTGTCTGTTCTTGCTGGTGGCTGTTTACCAGTCTGGTGTTTACTGTCACTCTTCCAAGATCCTCAGCGCAGAAGTGCAAACATACACACACACACACACATGCAACACATCTGCACACATTCATTGAGACTTAACACAGACTGGCAGGAAATCTGGACTTAGTGGTCCCACATAGAAATTCTGATTTCAATTTGGGTTCACTGAAGACGAGACTTTCATTTCTAACTGTGGTGTGTTCCTCCTCTGAGCCTTTTTAGTGTCTGATTGAAGCTCTGTGCTCACATTGTAAGCAGAAGGGGAGGAAGGGAAAGAGAACCACCAGTGGAAAAGAGACAGAACTTCAAAGCCAATGAGACAGCAGCCATAGAATTTTAATAAACCTCCTGGTGGATGCGTTCAGTGCTGCTGGATTGAACACCGCACAAGACCACGAGACACATACGTGCATTAACAGGTAAGAACATGCACACGCACTGGACAGGCGAGCCTTTTGTTACTCACCTGCTGCACTTCTGTCTCGCCGTTTGATGTCTTCTCTGTGTACACGAATGAGTTAAAAATCCTCTGTGGAGAAAGGAAGAAAAGACAGGGAGGTTAAATCAGGAAGGCTGAAGATTTAGATTCAACTGGAAACTGCTCAAGAAACATTTTGTGTCAGTAATTTGGTAAAAACATTCGACCTCAACAAGATGGGGTGTTAATGTCTACAAAAGCGGTCATATCCTTGGTGATTGGAGTGTGTCCATGGGGGTTTTCCAATAATGCAATTGTTGCCACGCAACTACTGATAGTCAATATTTTACATCTTTTTATATGTGCAAAGACTGATGATGATCACATTGTTAAAGGAATCCAGTTGTATTAGCATGTTTTTTGATTGATGAAATCCATACATATTGCAAATAAAACCTGATGGATGGAAAGCTAATGAAACTGCTGCTTCAGCTACTTTCTGAACCAACAGCTCGCCCAAAGTAGCTTTAGTTTAAACAACAGGTTTATTTTCTGATATGTTTTCATTTTATTTTTTGCTTAACCTTCAGCATTCATTGGGATTTATATTCATGTCTACTGTGCCCATTTGTAATTGGTTACAACAAAAAACAATACTTGTTATGCAAGTAATTATCATCTTAAGACAGGGGTGTCAAACTCAAGTCCTCAAGGGCCGATATCCAACAGGTTTTTGTTGTCTCCATGCTCCAACACAGCTAACTGAAATTACTTAATAGGTTGACAAGAACCTGTTGGATCTATTTGTTTTGCATCAGGTGTGTTAGTGCAGGGAAACAGCAAAACCTGCTGGATACCCACCCTTGAGAACTGGAGCTTGACACATGTGTCTTAAGAGAATTGAAATGCTTTATTTCTAAGAACAGCAATAAAATATTAGCAGAGGGTGGCAACATTTGTGTTAATACATGTTCTGATCATGTCTAGAATTAAAGCCTTCACATCATTTTTCTCATTGCAGTTTCTGTAATTAAACACAAGCCCTAATAAAACACATCCAGCCCTCGACAAAAAACTACATCAGTAATACAATAATTCATTAAACCAAATGAAACGGTGGTTATATTGCTTTTATTATTTCGCCTGAGTTACATTAACAATGGTATATGTCAAGGTTAAGGGAGTCTTTATTATCCCTTATATTGAGGGGTAAATTACTATGCAGTTAAAAACAACAGTCAGCACTATCACACATAATAAATATCAGTAAGGACAATTTTAATAAGTTAAAAAAAATAGGGCTACTTATTTTGCAAAGCAATCACAAGACTGCTCCATAAAAAGTAACTTCATCTTAATCCAGGTTCTGTAAGAGTCGTCATCAGCAGCAGCAACTTTTGCCAAATGTGGCCTGAATACCTAGATCTGCACATAATTGCACCACTAAAAAACATAATGTCAGGCTTAAAGACAGCCAGGCACTTTAATGGCTTAAAATGTTTATTTTTTAGTGGCTGGTTTCAGCTATTTGCATTAACAAAAGCCAAATTCCACATTAGTGTTTTGATGCCACAGGTTCTGAGCTGTATTGTGCACTGTGTTGCAAAGTGATCAGATAAAACTGTGCCCTGTATCTGCCACTCTCAGGTGTCGCATGTGAGACTCTAATGTCTGTATCAGTGGGGCAGAGTTATTGAAGGCTCAGATATGTTGAATATCCGAATCAGCTTGTGTTGACTTAAATGATCATTTTCTAGAAAATGTCCCAGTAAGCGTGTGATTTCCTGCTTCATACTAGTTTCTATTAAAACCCACTTCTTCAGATTGTAGGTGGTAGATTCAGACTCAACCCAACAAAATTTTATGTCATATGCAGAATTGACAGCTTTCAAACCAAGTTCACTAAATTATATGTTCTGAGCTATTATAGTGTCAAGATTAAACCAGGAACATCAGCAGTGATGAACTCTTTCTCATACAGGTGCATCTGGATCCATTTCATTGAGCAATCCAGAGAAAACAATACCCCAAACTAGCCGCCAAAACCAGCACCCCAGACTCAGATATCAAACTCTGTCCTTTGCATCAATTTCTTGGTTAGGAGTTGAAATGTGTCACCCGAGTGAGGAGCCTAGCCATTACACAGAACAAGGGCTTTTTTGAGCCAGGTTCACAAGTTAATGTTACATTTCCATGTTGGTCGTTCCAAGCTGAAACATTTTAGTGGTCTCAGACTTGCACTATGGGAATAAGAAGCAGAACGATACGTTAAGTCATGGAGAAAATGAGTAGTGGAGTGACCTCAGTGTTCAGAAAGCCTCTGAGCTGCCTGAACATTCACCTGCTGTGACACACAAACACAAACTGAAAAACACATTTATTCAGCGTGTTTCTCTGGCCACCATCACCTACACAGTCTCTCTCTGGCGTGGTTATGTACACACACACACAGATACAGACTTCTCAAACACAGGCTACAGTGCAATGTGGCGGATACAAACAGAATAAAACTAATGTTTGTGTTATGGCAGCAGGTAGGCAGGTGTTTCGCTGTAAGCACCCCCATCACACTCAAAGCCTTAAATTGCTCCGTTTCTGCACTCTAACATTTCCTGCCGTGTGTCTACACCTTTTGTTAAACACATTCCAGAGATCACCAATGTCTCAGAAAGCGGCAGATATACACCTAGCCTGGAAGTCACTTTATATAGACTTACAGCCCTGATTCTTTACCAGAATTTGTGATAGCAAAAGTATGCGTGTTAAAGTTTCCCAGATACTTTTTTCCTTTTTATTGATGGTAGATTAATCCGATAATTTGTATCAGTTCTCCAGTGTTTTCCACGATATGCGATTGTGAAGGAGAGCACAAATACAAATACAATAATCATTTGTCTGTGGTTTAATTATCTGATTATGCAACTATTCATTGCAGCCATAAGAAAAAAAAAGTCAGAATAAACTTTATTTTCAGGCTACAAATACAAACAGATGCAACTGTTTGCTGAAATCTCTTTACAATCCCTGTAATTACCCATAATTTGGCAGAATGAGTATGAAATGACATTTCTGACAATTCAGTTATGTCTAATACTGTATATAAACAAAGGCTGGGATGAACATTAGCACTCAGACAATAATTAAACAAAGTGCTCAGATTTAATCCAGATCGTCTACATTTAGTCACGGTCATCATTATCACAGACGTCTGGTTTATGAATATTCATTATTTCAGAGCCCACGTGCTATACAAACCGTTTTATTGTGTTATCATTGCACTCACATCCACATACATGCACAGCTGCATGTCCCACTACAGTTATTTGCACAGAACAACACCAAGCCCAGACAGTCTACAGGTCCACACCCTTCTCAGTGGAAAAAAGGAGGTCCAATATGTGAAGCTGTCAAATAAACACGAACAAGTAGATACAAACAGAGCTGCTACCACTTAGCAGGAATCATGTGCTTTTAGAAGTTAAGACCACACAAACAAAACAGAAGAAACCGAGGGAGAAAGAGTTACTGGAAAGGAGAACTACATTTTTCCATTGAGCCAGCAATCCTGGAAAATTGGGAAGAAAACCTCTGAAGAGTGAGGAAAACTCCTGATGTTGATTAGCTACAGGTTTGCTGTCCTTCCCCCTGTGCCTTGGGTGTTTGTTGTTGGAACTGCTTTGCGGTTTTCACAGCTATGGAGCATACAGGGTGGAATGCTCAGCTCTGAAACCGGAGAGGCCTGGAGCTGCCAGGGCCACCGTAGGCCTATGACCTCCTATGACCCTTAATCAAACACTCACACATGTAAAGCAAAAGCACACAATATCAGAGCTCATTCAGACTTCTCCACGCACCTCAATGCCATCCGCTTTTTGGTGGCAAAAAAGGAATGATTATTAAAAAAAATGCCTATAGTTCTATCAAAAGCTTTTGTCCCCAACCAAAAGCAGACAAAAAACACATCCTTGTAACACATTTACATTTTTTCTTCTGAATTATGATTTAAATTATGATTTTTTTGTGTAACAAACACAAGGAAGTAGGCAGATTTTCATGTGTTTAGTGACATGTCTATCTGCACATTAAATGTGGAAACAGTCACATTTTCTTACAACACAGCAGCAAGTTAAACCTATTTCACAGAAAAGCTTGTTGAGGCAAAACTTGCACAAAAAACTAAATGTCTCTCTTGAAATTTCCAAACTTTGTTGGGTCTCTAATGCCAAGTTAATAAGATCAAAATGCAGAAAGCACACATATAAAGCTTCTGAATCCTAAATGGGCAGCTTTCTGACAACTAAGCTCCCAAGAAATGCATTCAAACATTGATCACAGAGGGCTAGCCTTTGTGTCATTAGGCTGCTTTTTCAATCCACCCACCTTGGGGTTAATCCTGACCACAGCTGGGTGGTTCGCAGGAATGCCTAAACCTCAGGGGGAGCTTAAACTGAGTTATGACGCTTAAATACAAAAATCGAAAGCTTTCCAACACTCTTACACTGAAACATTAGTGCTACATTAAAGAATGCTTCCAAATAAAAAGATCATTTAAGCTGTTTTTCTCACCTTTTTAACCAGGAGCTATGTCATTTTACTTTTTAAAGAGGATTAACATGAGCTTCACTACACTCAATTCCATTATTTTTATGATTTCCTAGGACACATGCAAAACAGGTCTTTCCTTTTATTTATTTAGTTATTTTTCCCTCTTTGCACCCTGTTACAGCAGCTTATATCAACATTGAAGATGCTCTCTATGTAAACAGCATCCATATAATTGGCTGCACCACTGCTTCTGTCAGGCACTCTTGGGATGCCCTAAGCTATGCAAAGAGGCTCTTCTCGTTTAAAGTGGAGTTTAAAGGCTCTTCTTTGTTCTCAGTAGAAAAGTGAACAAAATCCAAACAGATGAGCGATTATAGCAGACACAGGATGGAGGTGCTGTGATGCACTTCAGTATGCTTTCACCAGGAAAATAGTGGAACAGACAGAAAGATGCAGAATGAGAATAATAAAGGGGAAAAGAAGCAGAGTGTAAGAGGTGAAGAAGGAAGAGGGGGTTGCAGCAAGTTAACGCTAGGTTGAGTTGGGCCTGTGCCTATTAGAAATTCACCCATCTTCAAAGGCCAGAGTGGAGCAGCAGTGAGCCACACTAATTTGGACTGGACAGGAGTGCCAGTTCACACACACACACACACACACACACACACACACACACACACACACACACACACACACACACACACACACACACA
>JBAMHV010000015.1:7090047-7102569 GCA_037177535.1 Pseudomugil gertrudae
ACACACACACACACACACACACACGCACACGCACACGCACACACACACACACACACACACACACACACACACACACATCTACATGTTAATCCTGTCTTTAGGGCTTCAGTGGTCCAAGGTTGATCTGTGAACACACTCCAGGGCAAAAATAGAAGCAACTCATGGGCGGAGCCAATTTCAAACACATAAGTACAGGGGGTATGTAAATGTATATAGCTAATGCACGTGTAGTTCAGTGACTGCTTTCCTCATTACAAGACTTTACAAACGTGAAGGTCATACACACATTTCACATCCACGCATGAGGATGGTGTGTAGATGTTTTGGAGCTGTAGGGCCTGAGAGATTGGTTTCCGCAAAACTGACAGATAAAAGCCTGAAGCCCAAGGGACAGCAACTGCTGCTTCCTCCATGCTGCTGGTGTACAGGCCAGCCCCTCTCCTTCCTTTTAGCACGTTACCCTCCCTCCTGCCTCGTCCTCCCTCCCTACCTGCCCCCAGCCAACTATCAGCTCATTGCACTACAAAGGAGTGGAAGCCAGGGATGCAGCATTAGAGCTTCACCTCTGATGTGCACCCCTCCAACACACACACACACACACGCACACACACACACACACACTTTTTCTCCAAGATTCTTGTCATGTCTTCATCCCCAACCTCCGCCTCCAATCTCAATTTTTCTTTTCTTGATTCGCTACAAAGCAAAGTCAGGAAACAGGCACCTGAGAGAGGAACAGCAAGGGGATGTTTGTGTATTTTTTTGCAACAACAAAATAGGCTGAAATAATTGCACCTGCTTTTTACAGTTCTGTAACAGAGTGAAAGGAAAAGCATGTGTATTCATTCATTTTCTGTGGGGACGCACCAGGTGTACTAAACCAGAAGAAAAAGAATATTTTTAACAGGTGTGCATAATATTTTCCCATCAATGATAACTTTTTGCAACACATCCACAACTCAGGAGTTTAAATGGGCAAATGGAGAAAATAAAATGTTTGTGATTCATATTTTAAAAACATACAAACATGATGCCTCATGCAACATGAGCTCACTGATTTCCAACAGAAAACATATCTAAAGACTTTGATGTCGACAGTAAAATATTTTCAAAGCTGCAAAGTTAATACTTGTGTGGTGTTTATTTTTTTATTACTCAGCTAATGTTCATTGGTCTGGTGGACCTGCTTTTAAAATAACAAAAATCTAACAATTTATGTAAACTACTTAGCACCACTGAGTTTAAGTTTGAAAAAATAACTGATTATATAAAATTTTTAGAATAGAAAATGAAAATGGGTCCCACAGACGCCATACAAGGGTTAACTGAAGATCAAAAATTCACTACTGAAGATCACGATTGTGAAATAACCATGTCAGGACTGGAAGCGATTCCCAAACAGTAGGATGAACAATAAGCATCCAGCTGTGCCAATTTTTTAAGATCAATTACATCTCTTTTTGATTTGAGAAGCACAATATGGAACATTTACACCCAGAGCTCGTCTTTCCACTGATTCCCAACATACAGGAGCTTAACAAAGCCCTGCCGTTTGACACGTGAATTAACAAACTTGAGCAGAACTTACCATTAAACTCTGCACAAGTCTGTTAATTAGCCATTGATCTGAGTCAAGTGTGTTGCAGCAGGGAAAGTATTTAGGTTGTTTAAAATGGGTTTCATTTGAATCATTTGAGATTTTTTACAGAAAAGAAAACAAGGATAAAGTCTTAGAAATGTCCTGTATGTCGAAGCCTGCTTAACCTAATATGCATGGCTGATCATTTCTACACAGATTTCATAATCTTAAAATTCTACATAAGAATTTTAAAATATTCATGGTTTTGAATGTGACACCTAAAAGGAGGGGAAAAATAAAAGAGATAAGTTATATTAAAAGACAAATGATTGGTAAAAGCCACTATAATGGCCATAGAGGAACCAAAGTCTTGCTAATTAAATGCATCTCTATTTCAACCCAGTGGAGGATGGCTAATTAAATGAGTGTCAGTGTCTGCCAAATGCTTGCTTCTGTATATAAAAAGGGTGCAAGGGTCAATTTAATTTGCTTGAATCTAACTAACGGGCAACCTGAGCTCCAAAGCCCAAGCCCACACACAGTTTTGGGGGGGTGAGTGTGAGGCTTTTGTGTGTAGAGCATTTTTTTATATTCCTGCTGATGTTTATCTGCTGTTGGAAAAGTGAGAGAAAAGGGTAAAATTTTTTCCCCATGCAAAAACAATCCTTTGCCTTTAATGGAAACTTGTCATAGCAATGCTATAATGGAAAAAAACAGTTTTAATCTTTTTCTTTCCATTTTTTTTATCCCAGGATGCACTGGATGCTTCAAGTGTACTGTATATAACACCTTATTGTGAAACTGCTTGTGCAGAAGCAGAATTCAGTGAGGGGAAAGAACTGACGGGAGCTTCTGTGAACAGCCACAGACTTTAATCTCGATGCACCTACGTGGGAGATTTGCAAGGTGATCAAAGGAGACTTTGCAGGGTGTGGTGATGCATTCGCTCTGCTGTCAGAGAATCCAGCTTTGGGGACAGGAAGTGGAAACTGGGAATCTGTTCAACATCTGACAAGTTTAGGGCTACATATGATTGCTTTTCAGTATGGAACGACATATAAAAAGAGCAATACACAACAATGGTTTGAAACGCTCTTTCCAGTCCCTGAACTGGAGGAAAAAACTTTCTGACTGAATGAATGAACCAAACTAAAAGCAACAAAGTTACAGGAAAATAACTTTGGGGATTTCGTTTCGTTTGCTGACTTTTTTAGATTTATCTGAGAATGAGGATGTCTGATAATGCCTTTTTTAAAAACAATATCCAATATATTGGTTTTGTCCAAGACTTAATTTCCATTACTAATAACTGATACAGGCTTATTTTGCCACAAAAAAATTGCCATTTTGGTAAAAATTCTGATAATCACGTGATGTTGATGTAAAGATAAAGATATTATGTGTATTTGAAACAAAAGCCTTATATTTATAACCACCAACGATATTTATCATTACTTATTATAAGGCCTAAACACAACATGTAATTTGGTGAGGTGGAACTGGAATCTATCTCCCCTCGCCTCATTCTACCAGGATCTCCTCCACTCCAATGTGTTGGGAGGGTGAAGCCTGTCAGCTACTGGGCGCTGTGGTTCTGAAATAACAAGACCCTCTTTTGTCCAAGCAGCATCACAGCCAGGAGAAAGTCACCAGCATGCAGATCCTAACAGCCTCCGCAGCATTCCCTTATGCCTCCCCAAGAGACTCTCAGTCTCAGCCTGGGATGTTTGCTCTCCCTCTCCACCAGACAGGATATAATACTTTCCATATGTGTGTGTGTGTGTGAGAAAGAGAAAGAGAGTGAGAGAGAGAGAGAGAGAGAGAGAGAGAAAACGGAGGGATTGGTGTGGATGGGAAAAGTGGGATGGGGTCAGAAGAGAGTGGTAAAGTGAAGAAAAGATAAACGAGCAGAGATGGATCCATAGTAAAGTCAGCCATGTTTACTCAGTACCTCAGTGTCTGTGACTAAGTGTAAATCTGAGTCTGATGCAATAAAATCTGAGGGTTGTTGTTTGGCTCCTGAACTTGTTTAGTGTATTTCAGGCTGTTCTGCAAATATGAGTAAGTGACACTTTTGTCCATATTTTAAAAGTCTAATACATTACATGGAGGACTGCCCCACAGGTCTAGCCTTTACAAATCACAGTAAAGCCAGATAAAAGGTGAATAAAATCCGTAGATCTGCATAGACCTGTAAAAGTTCAGAGAATGTCAGTGTAACGATCTTGCAGTCAGCGCCAAAAAAACACCATACACCATGTTTCCTACAACATTCTTTCTACATTCTTGCAGAATTAATCTTCTGCAGGGTCTCTGTGCTACTCAAATCTACCAGCCAACCAACTGGAAAGCAGCATGAAATAATACATTGATGAAATGTGGAAAAACCTAAACAAACCCAGACCGGGCACCAAGTCGCTGAATGAACTTGTAAGGTTCAAACAAACAAATAAAACCTACTGAGTTGTGACAGCATATTAAAATATATTAAAGCTTATACAGTGTTTTGAATCTTTTTGATTCATTACAGTTGCAGCTCATTGTAATTCAGCAGGTATCACCACCATACAGTCTGCATGGATCGAACATGATGCGCTAGCCAGGTTTAGTATTGACTTCTGATGTAAAATGAACTTACTAGACAGCTAAAAAAACTCACAGCGGCCAGATTTAAAATGGGTCATTATAACATTGGTGGCTGTTCAATCGCTGGCCTCTCCATATTCCAAATGCTCCTTGAACAAGACACTGAACTGCATATTAACACAGACAGCTGGTGACATTTGCAAAGATGTTCTATGTGTTTTGATGGCTGAATAAGAAATGCATTGGAAAGCAGTCAAATTTAAAGATGCAAAAGGTTTCATCTGCAGAACAAAGAATGGTTATAAATCATTTAAACTGAAGCTCAGCTGGAGTCCAGACTGAAGCATTGTGAATCTGATAAGAAACATCATCTAGCAAGTAAGACAAATCAAGCTTTTTTTAAATTCTCTGTCTTTTTGCACTAAGAAACAGACAAATGTAAAAACCACCACATATCGTCAGTTTTTTGCACAAAAGGAAACATAAGGATACTTTTGCTGACAAGGGTCTCTAAGTCAGAATTCAGCAACAACAAGACACGCATCACTCTTTTGTGCATGATTAGCAAGAGTCCTCCTCAGAGTGCTAGTGGTTAGAGGCATTGTGAATAAATCATTACCTTGCGGTTTTACAGCATAAAGGCTTTAAAATCAAAGCAACTGAGTCATTAAAACAAGGTCTTAAGACACAGTGACCACATACTAATAATGTGTAACTAATTGGAGACAATAAAACTTATTGTCTCTAATACACCAATAACACTAATACGAGAACAATAATAATTTTAAATAAGCGCTTTAAGTACTGAATGAAGTATATAGCAATGAATTTTCTTTTGTTTATCATATAATAAACAAACATAAATAAAAGTGCTTTTACTGAAAGCATTCATGTGCCTTTGGTTTGCACCCGCAGTAGCGCCAGGCATGCAGTGCAACAACTTGCTGCTAAAGTGGAGCCAATGTGAAAACGTTCCAAAGATCAAAGCTGCATACCTGCGCGCCTCCATTTCGGTGATAAAATCTAGCAGTGAAAGAGGACAAAAACAAAACCTCACACATAGCTGGCAAATTAGTCCAACAATGCAAGGCTCGGTAATGAGAAAATTCTTGGGTTTTATAGCGGCTTTGAATGTTTCGCTCTATCAAAAAGCCCATAAATTATGCTTCAAATAACATGATGCAGCCTGAAATGAATGTGGTTAAACCAGGGTCCACTGTCCAGCCATGAACTATGAGCCACTAATGATCTGCACATTTGGTAAATCCACATAAGCAAAGCTAATCAGCTAATTACTTAAATGAAACGGTTTGAAAATAATGATTAAATTGGAACCAAGAGGGCAGGAGGAGCTTCATTTTGTTGAGGTTTCATGCCTTGTAACCAGTAACTTGAAGTAAAATAACTCATCTGCTGCAGTTCTCCAGTGCTTAACTTCTGCAGTGAGCTTTTCCCACCTCAAGTCAAATGCCAACATGCCGGCAGCTTCTGGAACCACACATCCCAGTCACACCCCAGTGCTATGCCCTGGAAGGAGCAAAGACTTTAAGCTACACTTGGAAATATCAAAAAAGGTACCAGAAAGTGTGAAAGTATTGAAACTCCTATAAAGTTACCCCAGTTCAGAAAAGGCAGAGAGAACAGACAGACTAATAAAATCTAAAACCTTGCTTCCTGCCAAGAGAGCTCCCATCTCAACCAAGTGAAAAGATGTTCAGATGGGGCGCCTGCTCTGTCTGCACAAATATCTTGGATTATCTTCACATTCCTATGATGTGGGCTCATCTTGAAGGGCTTTCACACATAATTTTTAAACATCCGTGTATAAAAAGTCTGTAAAAATGTTGCAAACATAAGGAGAGGCAAAATAACTATATATAAAAAAAACCAAATTAATTAGGGCATATATTTCTTGACCAGGGAATAATAACACGAGTGTATTGTTAGGTTTCATTTAAATAAAGCCTGAGAAGTGGATTGACTGAATGGTGACCCTCACACTGCAAGACTCAGATTGGAAGATGGATAAATAAAACTACATAAATGGTAGATCTGTAATATTTCCTGTAGCAGGTGAGTAAGAGGGGGCAGCAGAAGGAAAGCATACAGTCAGAGGAACAGAAGGGAGAGATGGAAAAGTGATAAAGAGTAGCAAAACATCTAAAGAGGAGAAAATTCCTGGGGTGGTCTCTTTCTCTGGTTTCTGACAAGATGTGAGATCACGTCTGGCCGCTGTTATAAGGTCTCTATATAGACAGGGAGCTTTGTTCTAGCTCATGTACTCTTAGGGCAGTTACATGGACTGATTAATAGAGGCAGGGGTCACTCTGCAGAGAGGATTAAGCTAAATATGATACTGCTTTTGACTTTGCAAAGCTACGCTAGTGAAGCACTGTCCAGAAGGACCTTTATTGGCCTTTTATTGACCCAAGAGAAACAATGCAATGCAACATACCTTAGCCCAAACCTTGCTACAGAAGTCTGCAAATGCTGCGGTGCCAAAGAAATGTACATGTATTTCAAAAGATTGCTAATCTTAGAACAAACGATTAATTAGTAAAAGTGTGTCAAGACACAAAATCCACACTCTTATGTTCAGATTTTGAAGTCGGCTACATGAAATTATTTCTATGATAATATCAGTAGTGCAACAAAAAAATAGAATATTTATTCGTTTTAAAATAGCTAATTAAAAAAAAAAACAAATAAAACAAAAGCAGATATTATTTTTAACCAAAGATGGTGTGATATTCAGTGAGACGGACAGGAAGGTTGGGCCATCCAACTCTGCCCACATCCACATCATTTATCATGTCACTTCCACAAACTATGCCAACAACAGTCTAACCCTAAAAACTCACCCCCACCCTGATCAAAGTGGTTGGATGGACTAAACACAGGACACAGCTAGACATTACCTCACCGAAAGACATGCAAAGCTGCAAGTTCTGATCAATAATCAATGCACCACTACATCTTCATCTAGTTGTTTACTACTTAAATGTGATTTAAAGTCTTTTTAAGCATTTCTTAACAAATTAGTCTTCAAATAAAGTATATTAACATGTAAATCTCTAGTCACGCATCATACTGGTAGTTTTCATGTTTGGTTCAACCTAAGATAGATGAGATTCCTGACCCCACATGTAGGTAGGGTGTGGAGGGAATTTTGTTTCAGTCAACAAAAGCACCCAAACAAGTTTTAAAGTTTCTCAGAATTATCCAGACACCTTTTTACCTAGAGCTTCTAAACAACATCTTCCAAATATTCAGTGTTGGTCAATGTAAAAGCAGAGATCACATTCCTATAGATGTGTATAAGATGCGTGACACAGCGCAGTATGACATGATGATTAACTGGATGCTAGATTTGTGTTGGCCACTCTGTGCAGCGAGAGGCAACCTGGGAGCTGTGGTGAGGAAGGAAAACATCAGCCCATGCTTGGCAAAATTACAAACATACACATTTAAGCAGATTTATGCACATTCATGGACCAACACGGGTAAATGGAACAAATAACAGCCTGAGAAATCACACACTGGCAAAATTTGCAGACTATTTCAAGCTTAAGACCTTCCTTTTAAGTCTTATAGTTACGGGTAGTCTAGCTATCCATTAGTTATGCAGCTACAGGGACGTCCGGTGATGCACTGAGCACTTTATTTCTCTGCTCCTTTTCCTCCATGTATAAATATAAAACAGTACTGACATCATTAACATATTTCTCCTTTTTCTACAGGTCTTCCTGGATAAAAAATTGGGTGTGTGTTAATCTGTCCTTCCTGTCCTCCCCCATCCCAACCATTTGAGGCAAATGGCTGGCCTCCCTAAACCGAGTTCTGCAGGAGGGTTTTTCGTTTCCACCGTCGCCTCATGCATGCTCAAGATTGATTCAATGCAATCTGTTGCTTTCCATTACCTGGCTCAAATTAGTGCGCCTGTAAAGTGGTCTCAGATGACGTTGTGAAGTGGCACTACACAAATAAAGTGAATTGAATTTTGATGCAGCTGCTAATGCAGGATAGTGAATGAAGATTTCTGAACTTCTTATGCTCGGTCTTATTTGGAGCATGAAACCATGATACTGGTGCAAATTTGAATATCTGTTTCATAAAAATTTGTCAAAGAGTAAACCTATAACAGAAGATAAAGAAGATGTAGTGGAAAACACTGAAGGATGGGGCTGAAAATGCAAAAATGAAAGAAATGAAAGATGATTCTTTAATTCGTGACTAAACTTTTCCCGGGAAGTGACCCACCAGTCTGAGAATAATCCTGGGAGCTGCTGTATGGGGTTGTTGGTCACTGGGGAAACAAAAAGGAATGGAAGGAAAATGATGTTGAAGAGAAGAGAAATTGAAACAAAAGATTGGAAATGCACCTGTGTGTTTTGGATCAGCCAAAGCACAGTCACAGTATTCCCATAACTACTATACACAGCTTTTACTGGACACGCAGTCCACAGCGAGTGTGTGTATAAAAATGTAGACTCTTCCGTTTCACGCCTTACAATATATTTTAAATTTTTATCTCCATCTTTATTTCAGATAGTGCAGGATGTGACCAAATATTTGCCATGATGGCTGACTGATACCGAAAGAAGCATCAGGGTTATTTCTATTTTAGCACATCAAATGCACACAGCATTACAAGAACAAGCAAAGCATATGTTTAAATTAGTTTCCACATTACTATGACAGAGCCATTGTGTTGGTCCATGATCATCTTTATCTTTATTTTCACTGGAGCATTCATTCAGCAAGCTCAGCTGAGTCAAGCTGCTATAAGAGTCTGATCTGGCCATCCATTTAGTCCAGTTTCTTTGTGTCGCTCCTGTACATACAGTACATAGTTACAGACCCGTGCTGCTGTTGTATAAACAAAGTAAGAAAAACAAACCAAGACATTCTGCTGCTTCTAACCCTCTCTGTGGTAAATAACTGCAGTTGAACTCACTGCAAAACTCTTTAAGGTACTTATGGAATAGTAACTTTGTCAGATGAATATCCGGCTCTAAAATGAGGATTTTATTTGAACGAAGCAACGACTGCAAGCTGACTCATAATAAGCTACTTCTCAGTTATCATGTCTGACAAAGACACATTAATAAGTAAATGAATGATGAAAATGTGCTGAAAACTGCTTGCAGAGCTTTTTAGTGTAAAGAACAAGCCTTAGCAGAATGATCAAATACTGAACACAGACATCTTTGTTTCGCATTACTCTAGTGTTAATATTCCAGCATCATGTGCTATGCTGGCCATGCTGTAATAAAAATATTTGAAAGTTAAAATCAGAAATGAAGACTGGCAGGTACATCCGGGACCAAATGGATGAAGAAAAGCTTAGCAACTACTAGATTCCTGTGTGCTGTGTTTAAAGTCAGAAGATACTCTAAATCCCCTGATGGTGATTCACACACACCTCATTAAAGGTTCATAGTTTGATGGAGAATACACAGTACAATACACAGCCCCCTGCTAGGATTTCAGTATAAATTCAAATGCACAAACCTCGCCCATGCAGACTTAAAATGATAAAAAATATCTTTCATTTATAGTTCAGCAAACTAAAAACACACAGCCATACACACTCATGGGTACCATTTCATGAACAAGCCAACAGTGGGGGATGTCAGTTGAATATGGATCAGGTTTTTTTCCCCCCTTTTCCTGTGCTGTCTAAACACTGGAAACCTTTCCTATTCAGATTCATGAGTAGATCGCTGCTGTGTGCAGAATCTCTGGAAAGAGTGCTTTTAAAAGAGAGAAAGAGACTTCCCCAAGGACATTCACAAGTTTCTGGTATGTAAATTGCAAACGGCTTTGCTGTCATCAGTGTGAGGAGAGAGAAAACAGTGCTTTTCTGATGATGTGCGCTGAAGACGTATGACAGCTCCTCCTCAAAGTAGAATCTCCCATTTGGAGTTCCTGCTGCAACAGTCGGTCAATCAAATCGCTAAACCTAGCACTCCTATTTTAATGGTGATATACGTTAAAGAACGTTAGTGTTACAGACTAATTTTTATTACTGGATTCCATTTGATTTTTGTGCCATTAAATCTGCTCGATATAAAGTCAGACAAGTCATTTTGCTTTATCACGACCGTTACAAGGTGACTGGTTACCATGTGGCGCCAACACTAAATATAAAAAATGTTATACTGCAATGGCAGAAACAGCAGTAAACGGAGGTGTTTCTAGACTAAAACTGAAACGGTGTAATTAAGTTAATAAATACACGTTGGATTTAGTAAAGTTAAATATATTGTTCTTATACATTAAAGATTGGTAATTTGTCTCAATGTAATTTTCAGAAATAGAAAATAGCACATTTGCATCTTTTTACACATAGTACAATACGGCTCGCTTTAAGCTTTATTAATTTGTTTTTCTATTGAAGGTATAACAACTAATTTTCTTACAAACTGACCAGATCTAACAATCACTATTACAGGATGATCAACACCTCCTGTAATAAACATCCTGCCATCCTATACTCCTTCCCTGTAATTCACTTTTAAAAATATAAGTCTCCACACACAGAGATGTTTTCTCTGTGCTACTGTAGTTTATCCTTTGGCTGCAATGATAAACCCCAGTAGAGGGCTAACTGTTGGTAATAGAGAGGATGGGAGAATCATGCTGAGATGAACTGAACTGCAGGGGAGTGTACTGCATGAAAAATTTTTATTTATTACAGTAATGCAAAATTCCTTTCAATCCAGTCAAAGCAACCCCACTGAGAGGTTCAATCAAGCTCAGGCACAATGAAAAACTTTCCTTGAAGCATTGATCTCTCCCCTTACTGATCCAGTAAAGATACAGTAACCCCAACATCACAGAAGATGATGGAATTCAAAATGAACACAATACTGATAAAATGACAAAGGGAAACAAAGGAAACAAGAAAGAGCAAATTCTCACAGGTTCCGGGACTGGAACCTGTTCCCACAGAGCTCAGTGTCAGTTTAACAGAGCTTTCACAGAGACAGAGTAACACCAACAAATCAATGCTTCTGGAACCAGTAAGAGATCTGGCTCTGCCTCAAGCGCGTTACATAGTTCACGAGGAGTTTTTCTTGTTGTCGAGGCCCAGAGAAGGAAATGACATCATTTTCTTCTGATGGACATGATTGAAGACAGTTCATAACACATCGGGTTGGCGGAAATGCATTTCTTGTGGGGCTCTGAGAGGTATTGCGTGATTGGTCAGACAGTTGAGGTGGGCGTGGTTAGCACAGAAAAGCATGATGTGGACAGTTACAGCTTCTGCATTTTGAACCAATAGTTTTTATGAAACAGCTGGTCCACGTGGTGAGAAAAAAATACGAAAATGTTTAAAACACATTAAGAATGAAAGAAACAGACCCGTGCACAACCCGCCTTGCTGCGGATATCTAGATATATATCTTATATAAAGTAAATTATTCAATAACCATCATTTTACATAAAAGCAAAAACATCTCCCGCACGGTGATCCTTGTCCTGCTGCTGATGCAGCTTCTCATGGAATGTGAATGGAGCTCACTTAAATAAGCTTTTTTCTTGTTTTTGTCGCTTCGAGAGAAAAAACAAACTTCTTGCTTCTTGTGGAGTATGTAACAAGCCTAGGTGACTAATATTCTAATAATTATTTCTTATTTAAATCTCTTCCGTGCAATTCTGTCAAGCAGAGTCAAATAAAGACCGTATTAAAAAAAGTCATCAATGAAAATAATGTCATAATATACGAAAAAAGTATGTTTCCTGGAAAATCACTTTACATGTGAACATATACACACTTAAAACAAAGGTGTTCAGATGTTCAGATAAATAAGTGCAGTTTGTTTCCTGCCAAGAGAAGCCAGCAGCAGCTCCAGCTGACTGTGCCAACGTTGTGCCGAGACAGACTGAGAAAACCTGGCGGGGGACCAGTTGTCCAAACCTGGCAACCAAGAAGTTACTGTTTGGAAGGACCAGAGAAGAGTGGATAAGTCTGGATAAAATGTGAATGTGGTGTTTTTGTTGAGTTAACAGGAATAAAAAAAAAACAAAACAAACGAATGCTTAAGTACCAGCAGACCGATTCACTGGTCTGTTCGCTTTGCTCTATAACCTCCCACTTACACTTGTATAAGAATCAGGTTCAGTTTCTAAACAGGTGACAGCCCATCCTTAAGTTTAGAGGGTTTTTTGTTTTGATGAAAGCACAGGTGAAGTTTAAGGGAAGATTAGCAGCAAAGCCAATAAAAGGGGTTCATCCCAAGGTAACTTGAACTTTGATTCCTCTAAAAGAAGAGCAGGGTGCTCATTTATAAAGCTTGCTTACGCACAAAAAGCAGCGTAAGTGGATTTCTACGGAAAGTTTCTGATTT
>JBAMHV010000015.1:7119172-7134525 GCA_037177535.1 Pseudomugil gertrudae
TATATATTAAGTTAAGAGACAGAGAAAGTTGGGGTGGGGCTGTCTGTCTTTGTATGTCCACTTTTTGTAATTCCTTATTATGTTTTCTGTCTTTGTTTTATTTTCTTTTAATTGATTTTATCATGTAAAGCACTTTGTGTTGCCAAGGCATGAAAAGCGCTTTATAAATAAAGTTTGATTTGATTTGATATGTGACCATCTTGTCCTTAGCACTTATTTTCCGCATATACAGGAACACCCCGACAGGGCAATCAAAGCTGTATTTCTCTCTTTGGTCTGACTTCCGCTCTCATATGGAGGTGGAGGTGCTAAATTATTTTATGCAGGTAAAGCTGCTCTTCAATTTTTGTGTATAGAAAATATGTGGTCAAATATGATACTGGAAATATACCAAAAGAAAAAAAAAACAGCCTTTTATAGAATTGTTTATTGTTTTTTATGGACCACAGGAAGACTATCTCATCCCAATCTGGATACAGCTAATCTGGATCGTTTTCACAATAAACAATGAAGTCAATTTTAAAAAAGTGAGCCAAAAAGAGGTTAAACAAAACAACAAAACTGATAAAAAAAAAATGTCCACAATATATATAGAATGCTTTAAGGTCACAAAAAACTTTTTTTTTAAATGCAGCAACTATAAATAGTAAGTAAAAAGTACAAGTTGACCATATAGGACAACCACACAAAAAATGTGCAAATTTGATCTTAATATGGAACAAAAGGCTAATTTAATATGTAATTTGTTACACAAATACTCAAAATAATAATGCAAAATGACTGGTACAAATGAATTAAAATGAACAATGAAGCAATCATAAAATGCAGTTGACAATGGGTTTTTAAAAATGACAAAATACACCTTCTGGAGATACAAAACAATCATAAATCCTATTTGTATGGTCTGTGGTAGTTTTACATCTAGTAGTAGTAGTAGTAGTAGTAGTAGTAGTCTGTGTTTTTGCCTCCTTTATGGGACAACCTTTTACTTGTCTGTGTCCAGGGGGCAGTGCTTTTTTACTTTCCTTTTTTTAAAAGTCACTTCTTAAAATGTTTAAGATTCCCATATGTGCCTCCAAGGGCATTAACAAAGCAAATACCAGTCAGTCACAAGTCTCAGTGTAGAAATGGAAAAACTCCACATAAAAATGTGATGGATAAGAGAACGCTTTCACATTGAAAAGGTAAACGGTGAATGACTGTAACCTGCAGAATCTAAATTCCTGTGGGAGTCCAGTTCTTGTTTTCAAAGCAGCTTCAAAAGCAGCAAAGATGAGATGGATTTGGGCATTTCCCATTTTGATTGATGACTGCAAAATAAAGATGCATGGCAGATAGTTGCCTCATTACAGAATCTTGTATCGGGGCAGATGATGCAAGGCTTTGAAGTTTAACAGCACTCCAACCCATTAAACAGCTGACCTTTAATCAGTGTTCTCTGTCTTTCAGTCTGTCTCCACTTCATTAGACTGCAGAGTGCATTTGACTTGCAGCTACACAACTGGCCTGTCCTCAGTCATCTCATGGCTGCATGTAACTTTTTGGAGATTTCCTGTTTAATCAATGTCACATTCAGGCACAAAAAATTCAGCTTCATTGTGTTTTTTTTATTTATTTTAACAGCGAACCAATCCTCTAATGTTGAAGCTGGAGAATTAACTCAACAGATTAATGTGAAAACCAATTTTTATGGTTTCTTTCATTAATTTGGAAGCCGGAGCTAGAATGACGAGTGCCAATAGATGGAGGCATGCTTGGGGAGAAAAGCAACAGTTTAAAATGTGTAATTTCTGCATACAGACAAGAGTAAAGACAGCAGAATAGTGAGGTTATGAGGTGTAGAGGGTGTCAGGGAAGATGGAAAAAGCTCAAAAGAAAGTTTATCAATGTAGTGAGTAAGGTTGTTTAGGTGGTTGGTATGCACAGGAAGATTCAAATATACACAAAGTGATAGAGGTGCTTTGGTTTATGACATTGATTAAATTATCGTCAGTGCTTAATGAAGTTACTTGTATTCTAAAATTGTCAGTAATCATATGATATAAAACACCCCACAACAGTTTACTGTGCTAGATATTTTTTTATTTTCCATCAGGAGTTTTTCTAACTTTATCCACTCTGTTAAACAATGAAATTCCCTTATGGGCAGAATTAGGTAACATTTAGCATTTTTCCTGCTCTGTTGATCATAAAATAAGGTCCTATGTGGCTCCACCATTTCATGTGTTCTATTACAGAAATAAAATAATTATTTGACAATAATCTTGATGCCACTGACTCCTCTTCTTCATCATAAACAAATGAGAGCTACTATTCAGTGACAGACCTCTGACAAACACAACATTAAATTAATTTATCTTTTTTTTCCTCTCCTGTGATAAGATTGGTTCAAATGCTAAAATTAGTTAAAATTTTTTCTTGTTTGTCTTGGTAAAAGTTATTATTCTTCCACAATAAGGAGAATGTTTTCCTACAACCTTTAGAGCTCACTGAACATCACCTATTTTGCATCACCAATCAATGTCCTGTTTTCCACCTCTGAGTTGTTCCATGATGACTCACTTGCAGAAAGACTGCTTTGAAAAATATATGTATTTATGTTTTAGTCAGTCAGCTATGTTTAGTCACAGTTCTGATCATAGACGAGCCTTCCCACCATGATTATTTCAAAGTAGAGCCAAAATAACTCCGGTTTCTCTCAAATAAAGAAATATTTTTAGTCTGTGGTAGTTTTGATATTTAGGGAAAGGAAATCAAGTTAAACAACCTCCCATTGCTCCATGAGCTGCATTGGCTGAGCCTGTCACTAATTATCTGCTTTTCAGGACATGCATTTCTAACACTGACTTCTTTCTTCCTATTAAACATTCTGCCGTTTTTGTACCATTTTCTGGTGACTTCATATTCATGGATTGCTCTCTTTGTTAAAAATAAAGTGTGATTGAATAAGTAGTGGAACACACAGCCCTGCAGGCAGCAGTGTCATCCTGAATGGGTGGTCTCTCCATGTCATTGGCTGCAGACCCCATCAGATATTTACACTGGTGTTAGATGCGTTTGAACACATGGATGTTTGTTGAGAGGTTAGATGAATTTCATGAACTCCATAGATGTTCAGTTTGCAACTAAATTAATGTTTAGGTGGTCACATTGATTTTTTTATAACTCTACGGGAGAAATTAAAATTATGGTGCAGTCTAAAGTAGAACTACATGGAAATATATTAGACTAAATCTATCAATTAATAAATTTAACTCTAATAATCCATCCATACATTGTCCATACCGCTTCATTTAATTCAGAGTTGCAGGTAGCTGAAGCCTATTCCAGGAATCACTGGGTGAGAGGCAGGACACACCATGGACAAACTGTCACAATCATGAACAGATTTTGTTCCAGTACCTGAAAATCAGTCTTAATTTTCTTTTCAGGTTGAGGCAGAGTCAATTTCATGAAAGCAAGAGAAGCATAAAAAAATCCACTGAAATCTGTTACATACCTGTTACGCATGTGTGTGTTGTGAGTGATTGTGTTAATGCTCTTGTAGATCCATGTGTGCATTGCAGCAGCAGGTGCTGACATGTTCAAAGGGATGGGTCAGGCACATCATGTGGCCTTCTTGTCCAGACTTCCATTAAGACAATGGACCATTGTTGCTTGGTGATGGAATGAAAATGAAGATCTTTGGACTTCTTTTCAACCATAAAAACAAATTATTTTTGAAGATATTGTCATTAAATGGATTATTTTCAAGACTCAAGAGAGGTGATTTAAAAAAAGTTCAATAAAAAGTTCATAACCTGAGATAGAGCGTTAGTGTTTTTGTTGGAGAGGGCCTGCGGGGGAGATTTTCCTCTGTCATTGGTTGTCATATATTTACACACTAAAGAGATAACTAGATTACAACACTGTCTCCTGTAGTATTTTGTCAGCTGTGGCTCAGGCGGTATTCTGGGGTTGTCCAGTTACTCTAGGGTTAATAGCCTGACCCCCAGCCACTCCTATTCAATTTCTTCTATAGCTATCGAGCAAAATGAGAGACTAGTGGGAGCTGTTATGTATTATGAATTGTAAAGCAAGAGCAATTTACCAGCTGTAGTTTAAAAGGGTGGGTTGCAGTTTGCTTTTATATACCTTTTACCTGACCCATTGCCATAGCCGTAACCTATAGTCTGAATTAATCGCAGCAGATAATTCCTCCAGCTTATGGATGTAAAACAGAAATGCATAAAACTAATGGATGCTTATTTACATGGTAAAATTGAAAGCCTCCCATTATGATGTAGTAGAATGCATGAGTGCAACATAACTGTTTATGTTTCATCTAGATACCCTGTAAGTTATAGAGGGAGTTTTAGCTACCTTCCTGAGACATCAGCATCACCAACAGTAGTATCCAAAGAAACAGTTCAGTCTCTGCAAGGCTGGACTTATAAACCTTATAAATGCAAAAATTATGTCCTAAAAGGCTACAGTAGTAAATAAAGTAGTAAATAAAAATGCAATGCTAACTAAAGCATTTTGTTTGAAAGAGGCATTAGAGTATAAAAGAAGTAGATGAAAATGTGGTGAGTAATAGAAAATAGTAAATAGTAAAAATGGTTAATTTATTAATCAAAATCATTTTGCAAGATGTTCCAGAAAAATGTTTTAATTATTAACTTCTTTGAATTGAATAATTAATATAAAAAATAGATAGGTAAAGCTTAATTTGAAAAACTTATTCATCTAAATTTCATGTTTACATTTCATACAGATTACTGATTATCTCATGCTAGGTGCTTAAAAAAACAATAAAATGGTGATATTAGGTTATTTTGATCAAACAAAATGTTTTAAAGCAGAAAAACGTGACAATAACAAATCTTTTGGGTTATCTTTTGGATAACTTTCGAGTATAGCTGTAAAACAGCTAATCCTGACTGGCTGTCTGATAGACATCCCTCTTTGATTCTTGCTTCAGTTTAAGACAGTTATTGCACTACACAAGGAAGCAGTTAGTTGTGTTCATTAACAGAGACAGAAGGATTTGTTTTACAAGATTAGCTAATTTGCATTTTTTTAATTACTACACAGACTCGCAAAGCCACCTGGTTTGGGATGATAAAGGGGAGAAGAGGAGAGTTTGGGGCTGCTTCGTGCAGAACTCGATTTGTGAATATATTAAATTACACTTGGAATGAGTTGCAGTGAGGTCTTAATTAATGCAAGACGGGGAGAGTTTCACATCTGGCCTCAAAGACTGTGACTGAGGTTTCTTTTGATGAGCGAGCAAACACACACACACACACACATACATTGGCTTGAGACTTTATGTAACTTGTTACTTTTGGAAGTGGAGAACCAATATCCTGTGAGGTTATACAGCTATTAATATAAAAACCGTATTTGTCTCTGAGTGAAAAACACACAACGTTACTGTTGCATTTTCGTGAAAAAATAAGGCCAAAACCAAATGATAGTGATGAGCCTGACTTCTGCACTGAAGCATTTCAGACTACAATCACATATAAAGAGGCTTGTTAAAATCAAAGTTAAAAAATTTTACATCAAACATATGATTTATTAATTGGTTTGTTATGCGTGGGTGCAACTGCTACAAGAACCTTATTAAATTAAGCGTTTGATCTCAGTGCACAGAATTAAGTTAAGTAACTTCCACTATCTCCCACAGTTAGGCCTATAAACTACCACATTAAGAGGATTGCATTGCACTTTATCCCATGGGCTACATTAGATCACTAATTTGGATAATCACAATTTTCTGGGATAATTAGCCTTGCTTGTTAGTTTTTACTATATGATGGAGGTCAGCCAGCACAAGTATACTGACACTGAGCTGCCAGCTGCCTTACAGATGGACATAATCAAATAACTGCATCAGTGTTTGTCTGTTAATTGTTGCTGTCATTTACAGAGCCTCCGCATGAAATGTTAAGCCAGGAAACATGTGTTTCAGTGAAAACAATATTGAGCTGTACCTTCTTTTGCCTCCTTAACTTTTGCAGTACACCCCGACTATTTGCAGACTATTTGCAGACTATTTGCAGACAGAGTGACCTCCATGAAGTGGGAGCCACAACTGTAAAAGCTCAGATCGAGGATGTCCAAGACAGCTGACCTAAGTGAACTGGAGGGCTGATTAAGCCTAACAAGGTCACATAAATATTGTGGTACCAACCTGTTCAAAGACTTAAAAACAAATAAAAGACGTCATTTCAGGTATATTTATCCAATGCACTTCCCAGACAGATGTTTTTGGGACAAATTCCTGTGTGTTTGTGTAAACAAGCAAAAAAACTGTCAATTGATTAGACAAATGATTCTGTACTTTTATTGTTTTCAGTTAGTTATGTGATATAGTTCCTCTGTTCGGAGAAGAGTAATCTAGTCATCAGACTGTCCTATTAACAAACTCTCCAGACTTTTTCTTGTGTTTGTTGTGTAGCAAATGAATGTTTCTTCTATTTAAAATATCAGATTGTCAACAGCAAAATTAAGGGAAATGTTCAATCATGATCTGCAATTGTCACCTAGACATTCACTTTTCCCAAACTGAATCACGTATAGGCCTAGTGCATACTGAGTACAGAGCTTACATAATACTGCTTAACCTGACCCAGCATCATAAAAAACTAAAACTATTCTCAGATTATTTTTCCAAATCCTGAAATTTGCTCAAATGATAATAAGCAGTAAAACTAACCAGCTGCTGTTGCTCTGAAGTACAAACCATTTATGTTGAAAACAAAGTCAACTTCTATTAGTTTACTGCATCGTCACCATCCAAACAAAACAAGGATGTTTGACCCAAATGGGAAGACTATGAAATGCAGGTGGATGTATTAACTACACAGACTAGAACAGGGTGTTTCAAACTGAAATAACAAGAGATAAAACCAACTAAGACACAAAAATTCATCAAGGATATCTCACAGAGAACTCAAGGACAGCTCGAGCTGAAAGCTAAAGAGCAGACTGTGCTTGAAATTCAGCAACCAAAATCTACATGACATGACACAGGTTGTGCTACGTTGCACTGCTGTTCTCAAACAGCTCTTCTTTCTGAGCTGGTCCTAGATCATTGTCAAACCATTTGGAAGAATCTTTTTGGGCACAGCTGCTCCTAATATTTCTCTCTCTGATTTAGACAACAGCATCATCCTGTTAAGAGAAATCATTCATCTTCCCTTCATGCCTGACACAAAAAAAAAAATAGAAGGGGAAACTTTGCAGAGTTGACCCTGGGAATAAAAAACTGTGACTTATTTGTGTTATACAGTTTTTATCCTCATTAATAATAGGACCATTGTTGAACAAGACCCCTGTCCAAAACCTCATCAAAACATCATCTAGAATTGTTAAATAGAGAAGAATGATCCAAATGAGCGAACAGGATTTTCTGCCTTGGTGCCTTGTTGATCACTCCACAGTTAAAACTGAAATTCAACATTTCAGCTTCACAATTTCTGTGCAGAACATCTATCTGAAGACATTAAACTGTGGGGACAGACCAGTAAGATCTGGTTCTTTTTATGCATGACAGGCTACCAGCCCATGATCGAATGGCAGCTCTACAAAAAGACTTTGGTGTCGATTACAAAAATGATGAAGTTATATTTTTTAATGGCACAGAATTGTCTCTCATGCATGAACTTAAGGAATAGGATCTGACCACAAATCCTCACAAATTCATCACAGTGTCTTGTTAAGAAGAACCACCAGAGACAAGCTTGTTTAGGTCATAAAAAGTTACTGATGGCCCTCCTGCACATGCATTTATTAAAGTTTTCTGGAGTTCAAAACAAGGCAGAGGTTCATAGATGATCACACAAATAGACTTATTAACTAGATTGTGCAGATTATTTCCGGCCTAACTGTGTCATTATTTACTTGAGGAACAAAATAAGCTTTGTGTGTGGAGCCACTGCATGAGTGGAGCCACCATTGTCATTTTACCTGTGTTGTCTTCAGTGGAGAAAATATTATTTGTTCATTCATTTTCTATCCTGCTTAATCCAATTCAGGGTTGTAAGAAAGCTGGAAACTGTCCCAGCAATTAGCAGGTGAGAGGCATTGTACACCTTAAACAGGCTGCCAGTCCCTCACAGGGCTAACACAGAAAAACAAGGAATAAGTGAGGACAAATTAATAACATGTTTAGTGTAAATATCTCTTCATCACTCCATTGTTCTTCCTGATTCTGAACCAGCATAAAAAATCTTACAAAGCCTTCCCTAAAACACACAATCAAATGGTTTTGCTTAATTTACTTATGTGCCACATTAGCTGGTAGTAGTATTTCACCTGTGTTGAAGCATCAGTTTTTATCGAGTTTCACCATCTTTGCTGCATATCAATCATTTGACTTTCAGTCCTTTTTCTAAAAAAACAAACAAATATATTTTTCGTTAGAGGAGAAAAGTAAACAAATGTATGAGGGATACCATAACAACCCATTCTTGGGACATTATTTAGATAAAATTAGAAAAAAAAACATTTTTTTACATGAATTGAATGGTGTTAGTGAAAGTTGGTGTTTCTACTGGAAAATTACAACAATCAATGGAAAGGTGATGTTTCATTCTATGATTGAAAGGAATTACAGAAAACAAAAAGACATGAATATAAATAAGCAACACTAAGGCTGTCTCTGTCTTCCTGCAAAATGTCCTGATACTGCTCAAAGACAGTATATGATGACAACAACCATGTCTGACAATGTCTAAGTCACGCCTAACATTTTGTAATGATAATTTGTATATAAAGGACTTTTTTTTAACCCTTTTTTTTAATTAAAAATTATATACGTGTCACCAAAATAAAATACCAGACAAAATTTTATGTTGTTTTTGTCTAAAATTAAAAACCCATCGAAATATGTTTGGATATTGCTTTTTGTAACAGGGAGGGACTAATTCACAGGAAAACCAACAGTAAAGCTACAACATTAGCACATGAACCCAATCCCAAGGGAACGGAAATTATATTTGAAATGTTCATATTAAGTTATGTCTCTGAACTTAAGGGAATAAAATTTTTAGCTTGTAATTGAAAATGTTTTTAAGTCAACAAAAGCAAAGCAACACAATGACAGAGTGGCAGATGGATCTGATTAGCAGTAGAGCTTAGAATTACTGACAATAAAACAACAGCATGTCATAATAATTACAGGGAGAAAGCCCTTAACATGAATACAGAAGAACATTGAGAATGTTACACCAGCACTGCCAGATAAGACCAAACCAATCGTTTCACACCGGGAAACTGATGTATTAGCTGCTAACCCTATTGGGTTTTTAATTAGCTGCAGCAGAATCCATTACTAAACACATCAGTATGATCTCTGCTGGATATGGAGGGCGGCAGCATCCATGAAAGAGGAGAGAGGGATGCTGATAGAGAAATAAGTGATTAGAGAGTAAGTGTGCTTCCACTATGTGCTCTCTGCCATCAATTTTTATGACTACGTTTGTTATGTATGTGTGTGTTTGAGTAGGGGGGTTGCATGGGTGGAGTTTAAAGTAGGCACCATACAGTTACCATGGTAACATGGGTCTTTGAAGTTTTTTTGCCCCCTTTTTACAGCTGGATGTGCTCTGTTCACCCCTCTGCTTCCCCCTCTACACCAGCTCCCTCAATCCTTTTGCTGCATGAAAAATTTCTCCCTTTGAAGACTTAAGCCGATTCCAAGTCAAACCCCGTGCTATTTTTGACTCCATTCAAGGCTTTGTGTGGAGCTGTGTTTGACATCAGTGTGTATAAGAAAAACCGGAGGAAAAAATATATATATAAGTGCACATGTGTTGAAAAGTTAAAGAAATAAGCGTATGTGTTTATGCAGAAAAATACAAACAAACATGGTTGCAAAGCTGCCTGCTGCTTGTGACTGATAATGATTCATTTCACGTGAATATGAGCTGGTTGTGCATGCTGTATGCAAGTGCAGACACAGACCTTCAAAAAGATTTCTAAAGAGATGGACGGGAAGAGTGGAAGAAAAGAAAAAGTAAATGAAAAGACAAAAAGGAAAGGTGAGGGAAATAGCAATGTGTATGTAGTTTTGTCTTGCTTCTAATTCTGCATTAAATGACATCAGAGTTTAAGGATTAGCTTTATGCTGAAATGATTTTATTCTAACAGCAGTTTTCCTGCATGGATGCTGGAATGAAGAAAGTAAAAAAAAAACAATCTGGATTTTCTAGTTTATCAGAGTTCATTGATTATTTTGGGTAAAATTTTCTTTGCAGAAAGTTGCACAAAGATCAGGAGCGGTCACCTCGTAAACATCCCGTGATAAAGAAGAAAACCTAGGCGCAGCCAGACTGTGACTAGAACATACTTTACTGGTCATAATGTACCACTGCCAGCAAAACAAAGCTGCAGCTCTGTTAAATCATGTGCCAAAAAAACCCCCCCCCCCCCCCACACACACACACACACACCCTTCTTCCTCCAGATAATGTCACCTATCAAAGATAAAAGAATGATACAATTCTTATAGTGTTTCTTTTAAAACACACACTGATACAGCTATTTAGTTTCTTCTCCATGTTAAAGTTCCATCCATTAATTGAACCACTTCTTCCAGTGAAGAGTTGCAGGTAGCTGCAGTCTATCCCAGCATTCAGTAGGTGAAAAGCAGGTACACCCTGGACAGATTGCCAGTCTATCACAGGGCCAACACAGAGAGACAACCAGTAACACACACATTCACTCCGAAGGACAATTTTTAACCAAACATGCAGGACTTTGGATGGTGAGAGAAAGCTGGAGTAGCCAGAGAGAACATGCAAACTTCACACAGAAAGGCCTGAGCCTGAGCTGAGCGTTGTGGCATTTTTACTTTATTGTTTATTTGTTGATAAAATAACAAAAACTAGTATAAAATTCCTAAAGCAGCAAAAAAAAAACAACAACAACAACAACCCCCCTCAAACTTAAATAATTTATAGGAACTATTGTAAAAAAAATGTATACCGGTAAGTGATAAAAGGTTAAAGTTATAATAGGTTGTAATAATTAATAAATAAACTGCTACAACACGGGCCATGCTGGAGCAGGATCACCCAAACAAGTCTGTTTAAGCAACAGGCTCTTCTGTTTGTACATGCTTCACCTTTTCTCCATGCTTAATTACATTTGGTGGAGCAGTTTTACACTTTTTGCTGAACAATTATGAAAATGATTCTTCATCAAGATGAAAGTTAAAGTAGTGATTCAAGAAGGGAAAAATCCACCCGTGGAATTGATCAAATCCAACTTTAAAGTATGCCTTAAATAAAGTCTGCAGAGGATTGGTGTGTTTTGGAGGCTGTTTTCACACAGAATATTTTGTCTTGTGATGCAATCAAGGGTGCGTATGATTAATCAACTCATTTATTCAGCTTAACAGGACCCAGAATCTCTAGGATCCATGGAGAAAACATCCAGAGGCCAGGCTCACCTCCCCTTGCTGCCTGGGGCCAGGAGGGGCCCCAGCATGAAGCGAGATCTTAGACTTTAGGGCTGAGTGGAACCAGACTCAGGGGTTTTGTTTGAAATGAACTGAAGTGGAGAGGGGGAGTGAATAAAGAGTGGCAGGCCTTGCCCTTGGAGCCCCTGCACTGATGCACACACATGGAAAGCATTAGACGTCCATTTTACCACAAAGATGGATGGATTATTAGATAGAGAGGCTGAGTGGAGGGGGGAGTAAAAAAAGAAATTTGAAAGTGTAGGGTGGAAATATGAGAGCAGTGTTGAGGACTTGTGAGGGAAGAATGAAGATTACAGACTTTACCTGTTCACTTTTACCACATGAAACACAAGTGCTTTTCTATAAACATCATCCGTACTCACAGATCTTTGTTTTCCATGTTAAATTCATGCAAAGCACATTTCAAAATACACAAGGACACGTCTATAGAAACATTAATCATTCATTTTCTGTAGTTTCCGGTATCCAGTTCAGGCTCATAGGGAAGCAGGAGCCTATCCCAGCAATTAGCAGGTAAAAGAAAGGGACACCCTGGACAAGTCGCCAGTCCATTACAGGGCCAACACAAGGACACAAACAACCACTCATGCTCCTGACCAATAAATGTCTTTGGATGGTGGGAGGAAGCCAAACATCCGGAGAGAACCCACATATACACGGGGAGAACATGCAAACTCTCCATAGAAACGGGTCAGCCCCACCCCCAGCCGAAGCTTAAACCAGCAACTGTGCAGCCACCAAAAACAATAACTAAAAAAGAACATTAAGATGATGAATGTACAGCTTTAACAGAACTGTCTGAACGAGTGTGTTGTGATCAAAGTTAAAGTAACACAACAGACCACTCTACATGCATTTTCCATTAGCTTAGAGCTCGCAGAATAATGACATTATTATTTTAAAGCAATGACAGTCATGCAGTTGAGGGGTATCACCATTGATATTTAAAGTCTGTAGTAAATAAAAGCCACTTTTAAGATATAGAGAATGAGGTCAGTCAGCTTCTGGCATCTTAAATGTGTGAAAGATATGTCTTTTAACATGACCCATCCCAGGTTTTATTAAACATCCCACAGACAAAACAGTAACTAATGGCCAACCAAATTATTTCTTTTATTTACAACAACCAGCTTTGTTTGGTGTGGCCGGAACTGTGAATACATACAGTTTAGAGAATGCAGAAAGGTTTGTCTTTCTATAATCTGGAAACAAAGATTTTTTTATGTACAGTTAGCATTCAGAAGGGAAATACTTGCTATAGACTGGTAATGATCCTAATCCGGGAGCTATTCATGCACTGCAAACCTCTGCAAATAGCATTTTATTCATCAAATGCACGCCCTGTCATGAGATATGCATCTCTTGAACTCGAACAGAGGTTTGTTCACATGTAACACACACCCAATTCAACACACCATGTGGTCTTTCAGTGCATTTGACTCTAACTGGGTCATTCGGTTTTCCAAAGTTCTGTTTTCTTCACTGGTTTGACTAAACAATCAGATTAGTCAAACATTAACGTAATATTGTAAAGACTGAAGGAACTTTGTTGATCCGTTTGCAAGCACAGTTTTATCATGTTAAGTGAAATGAACTCATGTAATGAACCTTTGTGCTTTGGCCTCTGTCTGAATCCTTTCTCTCAGTGGAGGGTTTCCCAAAGGCAAACATTTACCATTTATTGGCTATTTATTAAAAAAAGCATTGTATAGTTCAGCAGTTTAGGTGACATTGCCTAATATACTACAGGCACCCCAATCTGGCAAGCCATAACAATATTAATATTTTTATACCTCATTAGTAAACAGTGCAGGAACAATGAACCTCTATTTGTTTTGGACTAGTAAAGTTTATAATACCCATCTAAATGTATAGAGTGGAGCAGCACGTTAGCGACACTTCTAGCTGTCCACCATGTAGCGTTTTAGGGTCAGTATATGTGGAACAATGAACTTTAATACCCTAAAAATCATCCATTGTCATTGACTTATAGGGAGTATGAACACGTATGACTAGTGCTATGACCATCAGTAGGTGCCAGGAGTAAAAAGGGTGAAAGATAAGACAGGCTTTATAGCTGATTTTGTGCAGTTATATGAATCTGTTATGTTGATGATCTTATTCCTTTTGATTAAATTTAGCTTTTGTAGGTTTCAGGGATATCTTTATTTGGGCTTTTTTGGAAAAAGTTACGAGGTGTCAAACCTGTAAGACAAGAAAAGGAATGTGAATCCATGTTTTTTTCCATTGTTCTCCTCCCATCTTTCCCACTATGAGGCCATATGAGTATCTGTCTGGAAAAGAAGAGGCCTTTGAGACGGACGAATGCAGAATTGAACAATGAGTTTCAGCTGTCATAGACACCATTAGCACAGCACTGCAGCTCTGCTGTGGGTAAAGTTACTGACAGGAAGTTGAGGATTGAAGGTGTGATTGGTTTTCAGTCAGGCTGACTTCATGGCTGCATTTTATGTAGCATCACCAACTGAGTTATTATTATTATTACTGTTAGACGGTACAGGTTAATTGTTACTATTTTTATAAATGTATGTAATTTGGCTAAAACAGCAACTGATTACAGGTCAAAGGAAAACTAAAATATGCATATATATTGCATATATAATTAGCATGGCACAGGAAAATGCAGACTTTACGATACATACCAGCTCTTTAGGCCCCAGGGGAAATTAAACTGGGCATTGATAGTTCACTTGACAGCGTTCAAAGGCTTCACTTCTTTTCTCCTCTTCAAGGTCAGCATGTAGCAGCACGGACAGCGGAGGTCAAGCGCCTGTCAGCCTTTCAACAAAAACAGCTCATGTTCCCCAACAATCAGCGGCTTGTTAGAGGCTCCCAGCGCTGCCATGACAGAGTGAGGGGATGGTGAAACTGTATCCCTTTAACTTCTCCCTCCCTGCAGCCCATCTCCTCATTGCATTGTCAATACGGCCTTCATTTGTTAAAACCTGAAGTCTTTTGGTGACGTGAACGTAGCACTTCTACAAAATCTCATACTTCATGTGGTTCAGAGAATGAGATTAATGCTGTAATGCACAACCCTGTTACACTTCCTGATGCTTCAAGTGAGCTCAGACAAATCCAAATCCTACTTAATCTTATCAGGCAGGCCCTTTGACTCACTATTCCCACGGTGACTCAAAAAGGTCCTCACTCATATAAGAAGATATAGTGTATTTCATTATATTGATCTCTCTACTTTATGCTGTATCTCTCAGCCTCACATAAATCCAATCAGACATTTACTGGATTTTACCTGTATCCTCCTCTAAGCCAAAGGCGCATCCATTCTCATCCCCCTGCCTAATCTTTACCTTCAAAGCCCATTACAACCCATTACATCCTGAACTCAATAGGCCTAATGAGGCTCTTTTGGCAGAGAGTGCCCTCAAGGCTTGTCTGTCATTCATGAAGAGGGAGTGGTCGTCCTCAGTTACTCGGTCAGGCCTAAGGAAGTGGCCGCTTCGGCTATGAAGCAGAAGCGTTTTATCATTGAGATGGGACACACCCATCCGCACACATCATTTAGACACTGCGTCTGGCATGTTTACGTCTGACTGCGGTGGTGGAAAGAATCTTAATTTGTGTCGAAGGCAAAATTTGATTGACCACATTAAGTTATTTGAACTTTTATCTAAGTAATTTGTTAACAAGCTGTTGTTAAAATACATATTTAATCCTTCTTTTAAAACAATTGACTGGTACTGATTGATATATATATATATACACACACACACATATATATATATATATATATATATACACACACACACACATATATACATATATATATATATATATATATATATATACACACACACACACACATATATATATATATATATATACATATATA
>JBAMHV010000015.1:7134625-7156713 GCA_037177535.1 Pseudomugil gertrudae
TTACATCTCGCGGCTGGCCTGGGAACGCCTCGGGATCCCCCCAGATGAGCTGGTGAATGTGGCTGGGGAGAGGGAAGGCTGGGCTTCCCTCCTTAGGCTGCTGCCCCGCGACCCCACTTCGGATAAGCGGTGGATGGACAAATGCAAATATCCTCTGACCTTATTCACATTTCTCCACACCTCACTCACAATAACTGATCTAACTCCCATGTTTAAAATTTCACTTCTTTGTTTAATCCAATTATAACATTTCTGCAAATGTATTAAGTTCTTTTAATTTCAGTCTGCTTTTCAATTAACAGGCAGTGTTCCAGAGAGCCGATCTGCTCGGAAGATATCATTTTGCTGAATTAGTGATGACTGGATGCCAGAAATGTCAAATGGACCTCATCAAAGAAAACATGGGGATATCGATCAGCTGTCGAGATCTGAAAATGGTTCCACAAATCGATGGCATTCAGATGATGCTGTTTTCTGCATCAGCATGAAAGGTGGAGCCGACCAAAATAAAAAAAAACATCAAAGTGAAAAGACCTTTCCAGCTAATTAATGCGTCTTTCTGGAAGGATTAATGCTGAGGTAGTTTCCTGTTCACATCATTTATGGAATAAACCACATGTTTGTGTTTAAAATCCAGAATCACAGATATGATAACAAACTGTTATTTTCATATTTATTTCACATTGTTCTGGTCATGTCTGCATGTATGAGGCAGGTCCAATCACACAGCATCAAGCTGCTGTTTGCATCAAGAGCTCCATTACCAGACTGAACATGAAACCTGCAACGTAACCGCTGACCCGCCCCAGCTGTCAGAAATAAGTCTTATTGATGAAGAGTGTGGACAAAAACATTTAAAACATTGTTATTACTTTAACATAATGTAGCTTATCCATTATAGAAACAGCTGATGTTAAAATAATGACACATCCAGTCTGCTGATGTTTGGGCAGGGATGATCTTTATGTCTCATTTGAAATAGAAACGCAATTAAATGCATTTTACCATTTATTTTTTTCTGGAACATCTTTAAAAAAACAAGCAAGCTGAGAAAAAATTAATAATCATAAAAACAACCTTATAAAGAAGTAAACATGAAGTTTAGCTGCTGATTAAAGCCGCAGGACGAAACAATCACTGGCTCAGCATGTGAGTTGGTAAATGTGTGAGCCAAATATCAGGAATGACTTATATGAGTGTGACTCGACCCTCGGACATTTCAGAGGCAGAAAAGGGGCAACCACGTATCCCCCCAGAGGGCTGCAGAGTGAAACCCAGAGCACCATGCAGCATAAAGTGAAGGCCCAGGAGGCGGCCACCCCCCAGCATCCCACCCAGCTAACATCCCACACTAATTGATTTATGCTTAGATTCTATTTTTGCTTCCAGTTTTGGATCCCTGTGCTCTTTCACCTGAGATTTCATGATTCAAAATATTCAATTACAGCAAAATCACACACACACACATATATATATATATATATATACATATATATATATATATATATATATATATCTCCTTCACCTGTCATATTAATATGATGAAACATAATCTAAAGGATCATCACCACTAATTAGCATAATTCATTTAAAAGAGAGAGAGAGGGAACTTTCCTCCACCCTACTTACATCAGGAAGAGTGAGGAAATAATCCAGTATGTTTTCTGTGATTCCAAACATAACAGCTCAACATTTTAGTTTTAACAACAATTACAACAATTAACAGAGCAGAGGGGGAAATATTGTAAAAATATTTATCACAGGAGATGTTTACTGGATCGCTCATTTACAAGCGCTTCCCCTGAATGGTCTTAATGGTTCGCTCCCATATCAACCCATGCTCTGAGCCACACAACCTCCACTATTCCATCATTATTCTCTCACTTTATGTTAGAGTAACACTTAACATCGTTTTATAACTTTGAGTGATTTCCCTTCATAATGCTCATTCCGTGCAAGTTTAATTTTGTCAACAGACTCAATTTTGAAGTAATGGAGCTTCAATCCTTCACACACTAATGGTATTATGGTTTATTAGTGACAGACATCCTCTTATGATTATAATTTTCTCGCACCTATGTACGACATGTGGGGAACAGTGAAATCTATTTAAGATCACTACAGAGATGCTTCTTGGCATAACACAGTGATGGGGATCCAGGAGGGCTGAAATGTTTGTATTCAGTGTGATAAATAGTGATGCTTAGTAAAATGAGTGCATGTGTGTGTGTATGTGTGTGTTTCTTCTCAACTTTTGACTCTAGGTTAAAAAAAGGCATTATTACATAGTTAAGTGTTTACCTTTCACATTCATAGCTTAAATGACTATAAAAAACTTAAATGATAAAGAAAATACATCTTCTGTAGTCTTTCTACGGCCATTTGGAAAGCTGTTGAACAGCTGGATATCAGGAAGGGTGGGTCATATTCTCATGTACTGAAGATTTTTGTGCCCAACATAAGATCACAACAAAGAAGCAGAACACACGCACAATGCTGAATGTAAAGTACATGAAGTCAACCACACTCTGTCACTGACAGGATCTTGGCCTACCACATCAGCACAGATGTGGAGTTCTATCAGCTACAGCTGCCTCCTGTCGTCCCCCTCATCTCCCTTGCACTCCTTTTACTTTCTCTCTGGCAGCACTTGCATTGGCAAGAATGGCAAATGGCTTTGTCTTTGCCTTGGGAGAACAAACATCCAAAATTTCCAGTGCACTGAGCCTCTAATGAAAATGTCAGAGAGATTTATTGCTCTGCTACTGTGATCCACAGAAGAAATTAAGAAAATAAGGAAATATTTTCAGGACACATCTGTATCACTGCTGACAGTTTTTATACTTTATACACACAAACTCACAAAACAATTCATCAAAAGATATAAAATATCAAAAAGATGCAAACTAGGCCTAAATGATTCATTTCAATGCCCGAGTGAGTGAGTTTAAACTTAGTACATGATAAGATAGAACATACTAGAAGAATGTGTGTCTTTCCTGCTACATGAAGTAACAGATAAATGATCTTTTAAGGCTGTATTGGTATACACACACATTAATGATCACTTTGCTTCTTGTTTAATATTGTGAAGGATCTTTCAATGTGCTAAAAATGTAAGAAAACAAAAAGCAGAGCTCTAAACTTGGGTCATTTTTCCTTTCCTGGCTAAGCTCGTTTCCAGGTTTGTGTGGCTTCTACAGCTAAATGGCACCCCCACGTGGTCAACAGTTGCAATCGCACCACTAATATCGGATTGGAAATTTGATGCCACCCAGTGAATTACCATTGTCATTACAAAACAGTGTTCAACTTAAAAAGAAAACACAACGATCAGAAAATTGCCAAGAAATTAAGCAAACATCATCATTTAATAAATGATTTTTGCAATACAAAAACATCTGTGCAAAAATATTCAGACAAAATACAAAGACAAAGCCTCAAAATGCATGTAAACCTTCTGTGATGGGTACGCTCTTCTCAAATTATAAATTTACTTGAATATTGTCTGGATAAAAAGATCTAGAATAAAAAAACAAATAAGGCTTATTAATGATTTTCTTTTGAGTTTTTTTTTGTCAAATACATGAATACCTAGTACATGATTAAGATTCACAGTCTGTGTACAAGTGGTTTTTGCTCTGCTATTTTAGTAATTGTACATCCTTAATGTGCTGGACGTCATGTGAAAAAAACAGTTTAGGTAGCTCAGTCTGTTTACAAAACAAAAACATTCGGAAAAACAAGGAGAAAAGGCAGCTGCAAAATAAAATGCTATTTGAACAATGACAAAATGCACTTCAGGCCTTTAAAATGATTGGATTTGATTCTAGAAACCAAAAAAACATCCATTAAGATCAAGATCAAGATCAAGATCTTCCCCCTTCGGTTTTTCTAATGACGATATTCAAAGTGTTCATCATGTAGCAAACAACCATATTCATAAAGTGAAGGTGATGATTGAGCTGCTGTGTTCATCAGAAGACTGCAGACATTTAAAGATGGATACACAATCTACATCCACCACATGCTCACAGTCTGAGCTTGTGTTATGCCTGACGTGTGAAACACACAGCTGAACAACAGCATCATAGTCAGTGAAAACAACACACAGATAAACACACACAACCAACATGTGTGACCATTAAAATCCTGTTGTTTCTTACACGAGTGCTGAACTGTTTTCCATTTTCCATCAAAATTATTATTATAACACATTATCTTACCCCTGTACTGATGACTTAATATATAAAAAGGCTCATATTTTGAATCAAATCAATGCCATGACCAAAAACCACCTGAAAAGGCAGTTTATCTTTTAAAAGCACACTTCTTCATTTAAAACAAGTCAACACAACCAATTCAGACCGATTGCTTTGCTGCTTTATGCTGTACATGTTGACGAATAAATATCACGATAGGTGAAGACTTGCACAGATGAACCATGCAGATAAGTTTTTGTACTATTTTCTCTGCTACTTGTCTAGATTTCCTACATATTAATACAGTTGCTGCCAGGTGTTACAATATCGATAGTCGAGTAGAAGCAACAATCATAAACCTCTCAGCACATCTGTGAAATGCATCCTCTTTTAGGCAAAACCTTCTCTTCAGGCACAAACGCGTATATTTAAAGAACATGGCTGAAGTACACTTGTAACCATATTTACCATAAAAACTGGTGTCTTTGTATGTATTGATGGAAATAGCAGAAAAGAACACACACATAAAAACAAGTCCTATTACAAAATCTTTTAAGTCTTCCTTCAAATAAAACACTAGAAAACATCCAATTGACATCATTTCAAAAAGTTTCTATAGAGATTTGGTTACAGACAGTAAAACTGACTCCAGATCGTGTGTGGTGGGTGAGATACTCTCCCTGAGATCTGTTCAGTTTTGGAAGTTATTGATGAATCTGAGGGAAAGTTAAAACAGTTAGAAAAAGTCCGGGATTCTCTGACTGGGCAGCTTTGAGGATAGTTTTAACAGACTGAAGATGCATGTGTACCTGTTGGAGAAGTCTCAAAATAGTCATGTTGAGGTTGCAGAAAGCAACAACCATCAAACAAAACAACAAATAAAAGAAAAGGAAAACATTCAGCTGTCTTTTTCAAATGGATTTAGTCTGAAAATGAGGATGCACTCTCCCAGATCCCAGCATATGCTGCAACCCATCTGAGTTCATATGAAATAATGGTCTTTAGTTAACTGTCTGGCTAAGCAGCTAAGCCAAAAATGCTGAAGAGCAATTCTGGAGTTTAAAGGGCAGAATATCATACCTGGATATGGGCCATTCTTCCCAAAACAAGCCACATGTTGCTCCCTATTTATGCTCAGCTGGCTATTTTATTTTTTGTTAGTACATCTATAAAGGAGCAAGTCACAGCATTGCTGGAAGGCACCTAAAGGTCGTCACAAAAATGAAGCATCCTGTGTTTAACAGCCTAATAACAGATGCAGGAACTCTTCATCAGGAAACCATTTTATAAGGACATATGGGTGTACGGCTACTTCTTCACCTGTAAAGTTTTTTTTCTTTAAAAAGTTCTTTTGAATATATATATTTACGCATTTCATTCATTCACCCAGGACTTAGGTATCATATTTACAGAGGTTAAAATAACATTTTCAAACTGTGATAGTAAGTACACTTGCTTTAAACAGTAAGGCATTACAAAGTCAGACAGATGTTTATAATACTTGTGTAACTGTGACAGAGGTCTTGCATACCTACATGTATATACAAGCCGAGCCTGAATCTGTAAGGTCTCAATAGGTCCGAAATACAACTGGGATACTGGCTACTCGGCTTACAGGCTAAATTTCTCAGATAAGTGTCCAGAGAAGGAAAAGTAAGCATCTAGTGTCCGCCTACAGGTCTGCGGTGATCACAGAGTCGTTGTACATCAGTGTGTCAGAATCAGGAGTAAGGAGCGCTGATGTTTGCGACACATGGTCCAGCTGTGCGCCCCCTTTCTGGCTAAGTTGTCCGTACATCTGAGCCTGCCCTCCTCCGCTCCCTGGCATGATGCAGTGGGAAAGCAGTGGCGTGTTGGCCTCATGGTTGGAGCCTGAGGTGGAGGGAACACCACTGACGTGACCTGTGCTGGTGGAGCCGCTGGCACTGCTGGGTGAGCGGCTTTTAGGAGGTGGCAGGTGATGTTGGATTACTCTTGTGGGTGGCACTGGGGGTGCAAAATGAGCTGGAAAAGCTGCGTATCCTGGTGGGATGGGGTATCCATTGACGGGGATAAAGCGCTGGTGGGTTTGGGTCACAGCCATAGGCGTCCAGGCTGGAATCGGAGCCATCTGCCCCGGTGCTGGAAGAGCTTGAGCTGGATAGAGGTATCCTGCAGCAGCGGCAGCAGCATATCGAGGGTTGCTGAGGTTGCTAACGGGGCTGGCACTGAGGGAGGTGGTCTGAGTGGTGGCGTTGCCTCCTCCAGAGGGTGTGCTTGAGCTGGCGTGGGACGACAGCCCCTCCCAAGCTCGCAGGCGGGCATGGATGTCCTTGAAGCGTGGTCGACGTGCTGGTCCTTCCTGCCAGCACTCTGTCATCAAACCATAAAATCTGGAAGACAGGAAAGGGACTCTGGTAGTTCACAATCCATGTTTAAGAGTGACTTTTTGGGTTTGACAGAGAAAAGGATGAATAATTGTTTTAGCAAGATACAAACAAAATCAGTTTTTTTTTCATGTATCTGCATAACAAGAAATTAAGGTACAGTAGCTGATGACTTTCATCATCAGGTGAGGAGTAAGAGCTTCTACCTTTACATAATAAACTGTTCTGCAACATACCTTGGTGGGCAATCCTCTGGGCAGGGCAGCAGTTGCCTCTTTCTCACCATCTCCATAACTTCCTGGTTGGAAAACCCATAGTAGGGCTGCAAACCGTAGCTGAAGACCTCCCACAGCACGACTCCAAACGACCAGATGTCCGAGTCTGTGGTGAACTTGCCATAGGCTACGGCCTCAGGGGGCATCCAGCGGATAGGAAGCAGAGTTTTAGGCTGGATGCAGTAGTAGTCAGAGGAGTAGATCTCTCTTGAGAGACCCAGATCCGAAATCTTTACGTGAAGCTGTTCACCCACTAAAATGTTCCGAGCTGCGAGGTCTTTATGGACGTAGAAGTGACTGGCCAAATACTCCATCCCTGCAGCCACCTATTTAACAATATGAGAAGGAAATAACCGAAATGAAGGTGATAAAGGGAAATGAGTTATGCAGAAATGAAAACTGATGTTAAACTGAAGCAATTAATCACAGTTTAAATGATAGAATCAAGAAGTTTCAATTATTTTTCTTATTATTTGTTTATATAATTTTTAATTGATGCAGTTGTCCAGTTGTTATGCAAATAATTCCATTTCATTATTTAGAAACAAAAATGTTTAGGTGTATGACGAATTAGATGTCGGGTTTAGTTATTCACTTCTGTTTTTCTTAATTGAAATCACAATAAATTAAAAAAAATCTGAGCTCTTATTCACTTTTTGCTAACTTTGTGGTGTTAGCAGCAAAACAGAAGAAATTAGAGCGATTGCATAACAAAAGCATGTCTGTACTTTGGAATATAGCAGGAATATAGCCTACGACTGGGCAGTGGGAAGCAATTGCTGTTTGCATGAAATGCAAAAAAACAAACAAAAAACAAACAACCCAAAAAAAAGAAGTCCTGAAACAGTCTTTTGTTGTTTTAGAGCAAAATATATAATATTGTATTATTTTTGGGGGTTAAAGTTTTACATCTTTTTAATTTATAGTACTAGTGTCAAACAATGCTTAAGCTAAAAGTGGCGTTATATGTACAACAGTGCATTTAGATTTGCTGGTGTGATGTAATCTTTTACAAGCCTACCTGTGTGGCCATGTGCAGGAAGTCGCCATGATCCAAGGTGGATTTTACTGTGCCGTCTTCATCACTGCTGCAGCCAACATCAGAGTGTGGTGAGCGCATGATGAGGAACTCGTGGAGATCCCCTTGTGGCAGAAACTCAAACAGCATACAAACTGGCTGCTCCTGGGTCACCACACCCAGCATGCACACCACGTTGGGGTGCTGAAGCTCAGTAAGCACCGCAATCTCCTTTAATGAGAGCCAGATAAATAACAGTGAGTTTAAAGCTTCATTTAGCTACATTTTATAGAGGCTCAGGGGGTTAATGCATAAAGTAAATTCAGCTTGAGCTTCTTAAAGTTGATCTGCAATGGCTTTCTCGACCCTTTGCAAAAATCCCCCGTTCGTTTTTTTTGCAGTGTCCCTTTAAGAGCCAGCCTCTCTGGTCTATCTTTGTTTTATTTTAAATGGAAAGTGAGAATTATGTTTGAAACAAGGCATCACTATTCAATCATCCTCAACATCTAAATTTATCAGGACAACCTGTCAGTAGTCACTGTTTATTTTTGGAACTATTTCCACTGAACTCAGCTACAGTCTAGTAATTTCTGGCCATAAGCATTCTCCAGCCATCCACAACTTGTACCAACTGTGAAAATATAACAACATATGTCCCAAATATCATCTTTCCATTGAGAATTTATGACAGCAGGTATTTATAGTAATGTTATACTTCACCTATACAAACTAAATAAACAAAACTTTTCTTTAGAAATGACATCACGTTGCAGCTACTGTACATGTCGTTTCTAACATTTGTGGACTATCCATGACTTAGATAGTTCACTGCTCAGCAAAGATATTAGCTTGAATATAAACTTATAAATGTTCTGAGATGGATTTATGCTGTACCTGCTGGAAGTCTCCCCATTGCTGAACGTTTGACAAGTCTTTTAGAGTCTTTATAGCCACAAGCTGGGCCTGGTCCATGCCTGGCAGGTACAGGTGACCCTTATAGATTTTCCCCAAAGTGCACTCTCCAAGTTCCTCCATAAAACGTACTGCTGAGAGAGGAAGCTCTTTGGCTTTACTCTGCAAAGGGCAAAAATAGAAGAAACAAAAATGTATGTTATACGAGTGAGAATGCTTTGATACTTTCGCTTTACAGACCTATGCTTTTTTTCCCCTCACAACTGTGCTTGTATAAAGAAGAGAAACAAAGAGAAAAGTTTGGTCTGCTTCTAATTCAATGCCGGCACATTGCCTAATATAACACTACAAGCAATTTTAAGCTGTAAAATAAAGAAAAAACAGGGTCTAGAGAATTGATAATTGTCATAATCAAACTCAGTCCATTACATCAGCTCTGAATAACTCCCTTTACAACTTTGGAAAGCAATGGAGGAAAATTGTCAAGTCTGAGTCTGGCACCAACCTCATTAAAACCATTTGGCCTTCAGTTTAAGCAGCATTACGGGTCAGTTAATTCTGCACTAAAATGTAGCATCAATTGCAGAATTTCATTCACGTGTACATATATATTTTCAATTCAATGCATATTAACGGCTGCTATGTTTATATGTCGTATTCAGATATGAAGAGGACAAAAAAATCCAGTTTTGAGACAAAAACAGAGACAGAAACTCACTTTTCCTTTATGATTGGGTATTATTGTTCATAATGCCCTGCTATGGTTTACTAAAACCCTTTTCTGTATAAATATAAGACATCAGCTTTGACAGGTTTGACCCAACTCGTTCTTTATGACAGCAGCTTAGTTTCTACTTTTACAACTGTCACTTTACTTGCATGGGAGGCAAACCTGTTTTACATGAAAATGCAAGTGTCCGCTACAATAAACTGTCCCACGACGTGTTTTTTTTAGAGATCTTGCTTTAGAGCCTGAAACGCCACTAAACAGGTTTTCTGAATGGATGTTTCCAGTGTTTTTAAATCTTTTGTGCCTGCTGAAAAGGACCCAGATAAAGAGGAAGGTAAACTTTAAAAATGGATCATTTAAACAGAAGTCGAATGGATTAAAATGGATTCACTTTATTTCTGTAGGCTACTCAAAGATCTTTTATGATGAACACTAATGGAGTCTAATACATGTGGGTGTGTGTGTGGTTCGCGGGTGGTGTGTTTGGAAGAAGATAAAAGGCCAGGAGAGGCTGGCAGAGATTTCAGATTCCAGGAACTCTGAGATGAATAATGAAATTCTTCTGCGAGCAGGAGACACACACACACACACACACACACACACACACATAGGTTGATCAACTCTGAAGGGGGTGCAAGTGTGTGCTGACTGTTACGAGAAACACAGATGTTTTCATTTATGGGTTTGTTTCACCCTCTTCTTTCCTCCCAACACCCAAAACCTTCAGATCCTCTTCGCACCACTGCAGGTCTCCGTGCATGCACACACATGTGTGTCTAAGCGGATTGTTACAGACTGTGGCCCCTCCATGACCCTGAAAAAAAGCCTGCTGGGCAGCAGCGTAATCCTAACCCCAGACAAAGTTGCAGATAATAGGAATAAGAAAGAACAACACTTCAATAACTTGGAAAAAATATACCTAAATAAATGAGGATTTACTGCTTATTACAAAGAGGTTTAAAAGATTGAAAATCCTACTTTATTTCAAATTGTCTTGTACTTCATTACTATTTAGCTAGAAGATTTGTTTCATGTGTTGCTAATTCAGCTGTAAGCGCCACCTCTGCAAAGGTATTTCCAGTTTTAGGAGTGCTTATGTACTTTGATATGTCTGGACCACATTTCAGGTCCTGCATAATTCCATGACGACATGCTTGTCATTCTGAAAAACTGCCCTTGATCTCATGTAAGCTTGACTTATTACAGATACATATTCATCATCTAAACACTATGAGGAGAGACTCCCTTTTTAGGTCAGAGAAACTCTTGTTCCCATCCAGAAAAATCCTAAATAAACCAGCAATATTAATGGATTCTGACACTTTGCGGTTCTCTTTACAGTTGTTGATGGTAATATTATACACAGTACCTTAAACATCAGCTTTGCTATACCCAAGGAGACATGCTGTCGAGACAATCCTACACCCGCTACCTCAACCACTAAAAGTTATGTGGAAAAAGATAAACAGACATGATACAACCAAGTGTACAACCTTAAAGGAAACATGATACAGATTCTGATGTGAGCTATGTGTTGGCTGGGAGAGCAAGAGCCAATAATCTGCATTATAAAGAGGCTCTGTGAAGAGGGAGGGGATGAGGGGGGAGAGAAGGGAGGGTCCAGAAGTAAAGGGATTGAGCGAGAGACATAAGTGGAGCAACCAAAAAAGATGGATTAAGTGAAAGCAGAAGTGCAAGGGAGAGGTGTGGAAAAAAAGATACGGTGGGAGAGAAATAAACAGAGGAGCTGCAAGTTGAACATTCCTGATCCTGCTGAGACCTGATGATAGAGATCTGAAGCTTTGCCTGAGACAGGTCACTTCCACACACTCGACCCTGCAACCCCAGCATGCTGCGATGTAGCTCCATTAACACATAGCGTGCTGTTTCAGTGTTTTGACTCCTGCAGTCTGCTCTCAGGACAAACACAGAAAAAAGGTGCTTATTTAAGGGCTGACCCGACTGAAACTGAAACTGCATTTTGTCCAAAAGCCGCAGGGACTTTGAGGGAACCAAAAGATTATTATAAGGAAGGCTGTGAGGTGTCCAATCTGACCAACACCAAACATTAAGTGCTGAAAGCCCCATGCTAATAGTAGCCTACTTTCAACAGTAATACAAGGCCTGCTTTAGGGGTTACTCTCTGGTACTGTTTCAGGCTCCTGGTTCCTTCAACACACAAACGTTACAGGGCTGAACCCTCCAAAGTTCCCTTTTATGCTCAGAAAAGTCAGTTTTACCTTAACAAACTAACAGGCAATGCATTGCATTATCTGGTTTTTCTTCTTTTTTAGTTCCCTTTTTAATTTCAGCCAGGTAAAAAAAAAATAAACATCTAATCCTCCTAAACACAACACTGTTCATAATGACTCAGTTACGTGCAAACCTTTGGTTTGTATGCCGTTGTGAGCATCGACATCTCCACGTTTTGCCCCCGAACCAGTTTAGGCTGCCGTGGAGCGGGAGGCCTGGAGGACTTCTGGTTGTTACGGCAAACACAAATGAAGAAGAAAAGCAAAGCGATGGCTAAGGGGATTGTCACACTGGGAACCAGGATGTAAAAGATCTCCATGTTGCTGCCACCAGACTTATGATCTGTGGAAAAAAAGAAATCATACGAGCATTTCAGTTCAATGCATCATCTCACTTTATAATATCAGTTATTCTAGTCTTCTAGCTTTTTGAGAGGCTGATAAAGGCTCAGAAGTAAAGATAAATCTCACAGAGATGTTTTTTAATCAAAGCACACAAAACTATTAAAAGTACACACATTTAAATGTTGTGTATATCATTTTGTAGAGTATTTTTTAAAAATTAAAATGTGTACCACAGAGGGGAATGTCGCAGAGCTCAGTTTTGACTGCCTCGTCCAGTGTGAAGCACCAGGGGGCTTTGTGTTCGTTCCCTGGGTTTCGGCAGTATGAGTGACCACCGTTCAGTTCTGGGAAGCGGACGGCTAGAAAGGTGTGGCTATGGGGATACTGGGAGTTCCATGGCTGACACTGTCGCCCCGACTTGGTCATGCTGACCGTCCCTCTGTAATCTGTCCCGCTGTTGTTGTAACACTTGTGATCTGTGGGAAAAGATGAAGAGAAATTATTTTTGCAGTCCACAGTGAGTCGTTTAGATACTCATGATGCAGATGTTTCTTATAAGGACATTAAAGATTTTTTATGCTGTGCTAAGATGCTATGATGATTTAGTCAAGGTTAAAATGTAAGGTTTTGAGATGTGGAAAGAGCTTTGTATTGTCAATAATGATGTAAAACAGCAGCAGTTAGGCAGCGAACAAGATAACAACCCTTACTCTTGTTTATGGGCTCAGCCATGGGAATCCCGATCCTCAAACAGTTGGCAGCCTCTGGGCTGTCGGAGGAAGCCAAGTCCTCACAATTAGGCAGTTTCAGTTTCTTCAGTATAAGTGAGTTTGAGCGGGCGAAGATGTACTCCGTCTTGCACAGATCATTCTCCAGGATCTCACATTCATCCTTACAAAGCTCCCGTGGTTTGTCGCTACCTGAGCTGCGGTCGCATGTTGGAAAGGCGAAATGGCAGAGAGATGGGATGGCAAACTGGGAACAGCGTTCAGATAAATGATTGGATGTCCCAATCATGGTGAAGGCAGCTGGGAACATAAATGAAGAGTTTTTTTTAGTGACAGAAAGGAAGACAAAACAGAAACACCATGGTCAGTCATTTAAATGTAAGAAAACCCCATCTACGTGTTTTCTGGAGGAAGAGGTTCAACATTTTACAATGATGTCTTGTTTTATTTTCAACTATCCACACTGTCAATGAATCAAATGCAAGCTGATGGCAAACTGTACTTTTAAACTCATAGCTGTATAGTTATTGCAAACACATGCTTTTCTTTGGTTGTCATGATCAGTGAGTGGTAGAAGGACAGGTGAGTATATGGAGTGTAAGTGAATCTGGCAGGGAACCAAATATCCTGCAGCACATACTGTTTGATGAAAATGATCATAAGGATCAATAAAGATAACACTTAATTCAAGATGCTGGATATGAATGCCCTGCTTACAGCATTCATAATTTACAGTCCTACTGTAAGCTTTTTATGATTCAGTGGCAGCATAAATCTTCAAGACCACTCATCCTTGATTTTTCAGGTTGGAGGTTGGGTTCCTGCATTTGTCCCTGAACTGTTCAGGGGATAAGCCGGCAGCTGCAAGGATGTCATCCATAATGTTCACATTAAGCTGACCTCTGAAGACATGCACATGCAAACACACAAAACAAAAACAGAAGCAAAGACAGAACAAAAGTGTGTGGGCCATGTGTGCTCCATGATGAGTTAAAACCATGCTGAACTTGATTTGAACTTTGATGTTCAGTTTGATACCGTTAGCATCATGATAAAAGGATGAAAGAAAGAAACCGGAGAAGCTTTTTAAATATTTAGGAAAATATAGAGTGACTTATATTTAAAGGTGCTTCAGTAAAATAAAAGTGAATTAAAATAAAAATAGGATGCTATAGTGGATAAACTGGTGGCTTCATTTGATAAAAGCAGAATGTGTTTAATGAAATGTTCATGAAATGTATCTGCACATAGAATTAAGTCTGAATCTGACCTGTATAAACAGTTTATACACTTCAAATTCAGCGCAGCAGTATTTTTCTTACCTGTGATCTGGGTCTCAATGTCACCCTGCATCTGCTGCGAGTCTATAAAGATGCTGCGGTTACCGATGAAGCGGGCACAGGCTATTCCTCTGTACGGCCGACAGGATCCCTCCTCATCAAAATCCCTTCTGGGAGGAAATCGAGAGACAATCGAGACAAGAGGGGGAGAATGCTTGAACTATATGAACAAATTAAACAAATCCTTCAGTGCTACTTGTTTAATTGGAAAAACAGGTATAATCCTTCTGCAGTACACAAAATACACCACTAGGTGTCAGCCTGTATTAGAGAATCACACAGAACCACCAAGTGTTTTGATTGTGTTGAGGTTTTTCTTTTGCCAAAGACAAGCTAAAGATGTCAAACACACACACAAATCAGAGTTCACACCACAGATGTAAACCACATTAAAACTTATATTTGTGTAAAGGTGAGGATATGCCTTATAAAAGACCAAAGTGTCACTTTTTTGCTGTATTGTGAAACAAGTTTGCACCAGTATTCAACTTTTAAGTCACTCAGATTTTCATGAATTCTCAAATCCATGTACCCAACCCCCCATATTACTCATTGTGCCTCAATCTCTCACCTTTCTTGTTCTATATACACACACGCACAGACACACAAATCACATACTCACTAGCAGGCTATTTGCTCAGTGTGAGATCACTCAGTCATGTGCTTTAAGTCATGCCATATGGGGGCTTTAAACCAAGCAAAACCACAATATATAGTACAGGAGAGTACATGATGCCACTATGCACAGACACGCTATTGGCTGACGTAAAGTAAATCCTCACGCTTTAGACACCACAGCATGAATAATAGCAAACAGAAGCATACCCTTTGAAAATGACCAGATTGTAAAGTTTTGGAAAATACATTAAATTATATAGTGGATGGATGCAGTCTTGAGCTGTAATGGTTTGAATTTAATAAAAAAAAACCCATTAAACATTTGGACTGTAATAAAATTCTATTTAAAATACTAACGCAGTGGAAATGTGTTAATTTTAGCATGACGGCTTTTTCATTTCTATAATTCACTGTTGCTTCCACATTGCAGACCCTCTGCTCCACTTGTTGCAGCTTAAAGCTTTAAATTCCACTCAGTCGTTCTACATTTGCTGATGACGCTCTACTATTTTAAAAGAAACGTAACAATGTGTGAATTATACCAATTACCACTCCACAAGATGTAAAACTTCACCAAACTACTTTAGAGATGTATCTGCAAACAAGGTGACAAAGCTTCAGGCAAATGCAAACGCATGGCTGTTCATGTGAGCGCAATCACACGAAACGCACGCTAAGGCCCAGTGACATCAAGGGTTTGGTGCAAGTTTGGTGTGAGTCAGGGGTCATTAGGTTCCCTTTCTCTAAGGAGTGTTAAGTGACTGAAGGGCCAAGGTCAGCTACCCCCTATCCCTGACTGCGCACATCTAAATGAACTTTCCAGACATGGCCACACAAAGGCACACACACAAGGCTATAAAGCAGTGGTCTACTTCCATAGAGATACCTTTGAGTTACATTTAATGTAGGCTTAAGTGGATGTTATGATCATATAAGTCCTTTCCAACTAAAATATGGATATTAGTAAAAGTTATTTTATGTTGTGATGTACTATTAGCACTCCCTTCAACAAACCACAAACTGCTTCATCTTCAAATATTTTTTCCTTTGGTAAAAAGGTTAGTGTCTTTGAGTGAAAATAACTCAAGATTAAAGCAATAAAAAGAAAAGTTCTGAAATAATAATAGTAATGAAAAACATCTATAACTGTAAGAACAAGTAGAAATATTTGAGGGATTGTTGATTGATTAAGGCCATTGCTTTTCTCAATATGAGCCATAATATGAAAAAGCAGCTGAAGTAGGAGAAAAAAAACCCAACACATATAAATACAGCATAAAGAGTGAAGGTTGGAGTGTGTCCAGGCAGCTCAGAGGTTGGAGCATCACAGAAAAGGGTGGACACACACATCTACACTAACATGAAGCCACACACAGACAAGTAAATGACAGGGGAGAGGAGACGCTCCACCACAACTCAGCCAGATTGCTCTGGGTAAATTACCATTGTCCAAAAGCATCACAAATAATCCCACACTGTTCTCCATTTGATTTTATTACCACTTTTTTTCCAAATGAGCTTAGATTCATAGCTCTGTCTAAAGGGTTCAATAAAGTGCCTTTAAATGACTTTTAAAGTAAAAAAAAACAAAACATTTAAAGCTCCCTGTGAGACATCTGAGGGCTTCCTAAGCATTTCTTCAGTCTTGTTTCCATTTATTTTTGTCTTCGAGCATACGCATGCAAGCTCTCCCCTGGCAAGGAGAGCCAAGTTCTGTTCCTATTTGTGTAAACAGTGGAAAGCTCCTTGAGCCTCGCATTTTACACACCAACGCTGCTAGCCTTCTGTGCAATGTTTTAAAACATTTAATTACAAGGAAAGATTTCTCCACCAAGACTTACTTTAATGCAGATATAAAAAGAAAGGTAAGCCTCAGAACAGAACCTATGTAAACAAGAAATCAAGGAGACCATTGAGGTAAATACATTTCTTCCACCCTTCTTATGTATGCAGGGATGAGCTTGTTATGCAGCCTTGCTCTTTTTAACTGCACCAGGTGGTTCGCTATGCAGCAAAAAGTGTTACGTTTCCTGAAAAGGGTTCAATATTAAAGCCCACAACACAACACAGGAGGCAGATAAGCTTAGAACTAAGAGTTATTTAAAGGAAACTAAAGATGCTGCAAAAGAAAGATAAACTTTATAACTGATGGCAACAGAGACCAACATTCAGTAATGACGCCATACTCTACCCCATCTACTCAAATCTGTATCAACCCTGTTAATCGTAAATGTTCAGAGCAATATTTTAATCAACACACTGCTTTATGATGCCAGATTACATGAAAACACCAAAAAACCAAACTCTTGGGATTTTGAAGGGGTTTGGCTTGTCTCAATGCTTTAAAGAGGGTCTCCAATCCTTACAAAACAACTTTATAAATACAGTAATTACATCACAAATTACATCACTATCCTGGCTGCATAAGCACCTACTTTCTGCTTCTTTTCACATTTAAAACAGATTTAGGCACAAAGCAAAGCAGTAAAGGTTAAACAAAGGCAGAAAAAACATTCAATAAGAAAAAACTCAACATGAACAAAAAAAAGGTTAAAAAAAAAACTGAACCAAAAGACAGGGCAGTGGTATTTAATGCCTTAACTTAAGATGGTTCAGATTCTTCAACACAACTAAACACCATGAAACATAAAAGTAGAGTTAAAAATGAAATTAAGTGTACTTTTTACACCAAATTTGCCTCCAAATACAAATGTTTTGACATCTTGATACAAGCAGATACCCAATACATTTCCCAACACTTTGATTAAATGCTGCAAAGTTATCTTGGTAAATATTATGTGGTAATTCACTGGAAGAAAAGTAAAATGCATTTGTAAAATTAATTCATTACATTTTATAATCTTTCCACCACTGTCACAAAACTGGGCTAACTGTACATATGTGCACATGCCAGATCATAAAAGCTTATGTGCCAAAAACTGATCAGAGGATTTAAAGAGCCAATGTTAAGTGTCCTTTGATGGACTCTGGACAAAAATATTCTGGACAGTATAAACACAGATGTATCAGTATAACCGCACAGGCGCAGCTTTGATCTCTGAGACAAGGCTTGATGGCTGATGACAAATTTAATGTTGGCAGCAAAAACAGTTTACAGTTGAGAAGGTAAATGGAAGAGTTGACTCTGCTCTTGATCATCCTCAAGAGAAGTTGAAGCATCAAAGCCAAAACAACTGGATTCTTTTAAACTTGATCGATCAAAATGTCAGAACTTCCTTTTTTCACTTCCCCCGAAGGACACGGCCAAAACCTACACGTCACCTCTGCTTTAGGCTTTCTGCAGATATGCTGCTTTTTATGTAGCCACAAAAACAAACAAACACAAAAATCTCAATAAAAACAAAACAACTGGAGTAGAAATATTTGTAATTGTTCAGGTGTGTTTAGTAAAACCCTGTTAATTGATTTTCAGTCCTTTTAGCTGATCTAACAGACCCCGAGAATCAGCCTTTTGGTAGAGTTAGAGCTATTATAAGTTTATATGATGAGTGCAAGTCTGTTTGAGGAGATTTTAAAACATTTAAAACATAGAAATGAAAACAACAAAAAAAATCCTAATATTAAATATGTTCCAAACTCTTTAAAAAGTGTGGGAAACATCTGCAGCATCCACCCTGCTTACGACATACAAACAACTTTTAGCTTTGTCGAGTCTCTACTTGAGTTTGGGTTTTGATTATGGATGACAACTTTAGGAAGTCAACTTTCTCATCAAGAATCTGTGGGCCGTGATGATGGGTTTGCATTTTGGGATTTAAGGGATGTGAAACTCAATGCGCTTTGTTGGAGGGAAATATAGAAAGGATGGGATTTAAGAGTGAAGACGCAGGGGGGGCGGATCCTGGTGACATTTTAGATTTCAGGGTTTCATTTCCAGGAGCTGCTCTGGGTGCTGAGTGAAGAGGAGATGAGCTGCAGGCAGCATGAGCTCACAGCTGTTGGATCCAGAATGGGGATGCCCCTAAACATGTGCAAAAATACTTAGATTTTAAAGACTCTCAGTAGTTTTACTGAATTACTTATTAATACTTTCCATCTCCAGGAAGTGTGCTCAGTCTGTTCTGACACACAATGCGCTTTAAATATCCTTTTCAACACTTTCACAAAGCTGTGAAAGTAAATAATGACCACAATAACTGACTCAGTTGTTTCTTTGTTGTGCGTTAATATTTATTGTTAAGTGGGGAGAAAATGTCTTCTCCTCACTTTTGGGTTCATATCTGTGCATATAAGATGGTGTGTTTCATTAGAGGGAATGTACTCAGCAGCAAAACAAAACTTGTGTGTCTGGAATTTCATACGAAACAAAGGAAATCAGGATGAAACCATTTTGCAATCCTGAAAGGTACAACAGAATAAGTATTAACCTATTTAATGTAAGTGATTTTTATACACATTTGTGCATAAACCAACAATTGCAGGGCATTATACCCGGTTGCTGGTGTGGCTGCACTGTGCAAAGAAATCTCACTGACAGGGAGCCAAAACGGCCACCAGAGGCTGAGGTTGACTGGGATCTGTGACTGCTGGTGGCCCATGACCATACTCGAAATGAAGAGCGACCAAGGGCAACTGAGGCTTTGCATTAGGATACAATGGAGAAAGAGAAGGCCCTCCGGGTCCTCATGTTACTGCAACTCACAGAGAGCAACAATGGAGGCTTCTGTCAGAGAAAAGGAGCAAACTAAGAAAGCAGGGAAGCACGAACAGGCATAAGGGATGGATTTGAGTGGGTTCTTCTTATTTTAAGTTGGAGGGAAAAAAAGTTCATGTCTGATGGACAGCTCTGAAATGAAAATCCTTCAGAAATCCTAGTTTTAGTTTTATTATTGCCATAAGAAGGTTCAGTTTGACTCAAGTATTTTTATCAGGTGCTAAAACTCTGCTGAAGTTTAATAAGACTTTGAGGACAGAACTTCACTGGAAAGTTATTGCAGCATCAAATACATTAAAAATAAATGAAAGAGACATGGATGATATCATGACTCAGGCTCGCATCATTCAAATGACTCAGTAGGACACATTTTTAAAGTCATAATAAGTCTGAACAGGGCCCGTCTTTATTGTGGTAATCTCTGATTATCTCTAGATAAATATGCAGTTGCTGCATAGTTTTCAAACCAGCAAATGTTTTGTTTTCCAGCAATGTAAAATATGTGTTACCACATACATGGTAACTCCGCATCGGGCCTAACACTTCTGACCTGGTGACATCACTTTCACAGAGGACAGAAGAGAATCAGAGTCTGGGTGAGTTTGGGGGGTAAAGGTGTCGATCAGTCTGTGAATTATAAAAGGAGGCAATGTGTTTAAAAAAAAGAAGAAAGTAACATAAACCCAGTGGTGCTTAGACAGACACAAACAAATAGACATACAACAGAATCAATTTCTGAAGAGCTGAATATGAGGATGAAGTTGTTTAGCTTTGCTTTGACTAATTGTATTAAAATAGAAAGTACAAAGTAGAAAGTAGAAACTAGAACCGGAGAATAAGACAACTTTACCACCTAAATGACAAACTTTACTCATTTTCCGTTTTTGCAGCTATAAAAATTCCTTCCCTCAGCTTTGTCTTAATAGCATTCCTTAAACTGTCTCCAGGCTGCAGGCAAACATCAGTGTGGAAATAATAACAGGAAGAGCAAAGACAGGAGAAAAGAAAGAACACGGGACCAGAATTGCCACGAGGAAAGCTACTGCTGGGGTTTACACCATGTTTATACACCCCTTAACACATACACACATTTTCCTGCATGATTTACGACAGCTCATTGGACAGATCACGAATCTCAATCTGAACACACAAAGGCAGACACTTAAAGAGACAGGAGGACACATGTTTTGGCTGACTGGCAACTGAACATGCTTCAGGAGCAAGAACGCACAGGTTCAAACACGAGCAAGGCTTCCTGAGGAAAGTCAAGTAAACCATGATGAGGGTGATTAAGAGTTGCTAAAGACATGTACTGCAGGGAGGGAAAATATTGTTGTACTCAGAAACCCATAAATAATCTGTCTTTACACACACTGCTGTCTTAGGTGAATGTAGGACTCAGAAAACAAACAGAAGAGGCTTAAAAGTATAAAGTTTGAAAATCCATTTATACAACAGCTGAACAGGACCGCTAATGCCTTGTTGACAGTAAAAGTTGTTGAACTTTGTCAGACATCTGAATCTTATACAAATTCCTTTCTGTTTGACAGATTCATAATAAACCAGAGCAGACAGCAGCTTTATCAGGTTTCTGTGTACTGTGAGCATCTTCTTAAAACAGAAATAAATGCTGTTGCCAGAGGGTGGCGGTAAAAACTCCATTACTTACATTCCCAATTCCACTGCAATAACTGCAGTGGACATCCACTCTCATCTTTAGGAATACTTGCGGTCTTACTGTAGTCTGAGAAGTGAGTCATGTGAAATTGTTATACTGGAGACAGCTCGTCATGTCATTTTTGTGAGGCTTTATGCAAAGTGATTTTCATGCAACTTAACGCACATCATCACTATTTCATAACAGGCCAAAAAGAAAACTAATTTTGCACATCAGTGGAAAGTTTTTAGAGTTTTTTTTGTTTCCATCACCCTTTTTATTTTACATATTTTGAAAGTGAAATCAAAAAGCAAAGGAAAACTAGCTAATGATTACCGATGACTTTCTCTTGACTGGAAAACTTTTTCCAGAGAAATATAAAAAGAGTTTAGAGCATGCTGCTTGAGGTTTCTATGGATTGTGGACAAGTACTAAAAAATGTCTGGATAAAACTCAAGGACATAAACTCAACTAAAAAATTGTGGGTACAACAAAGAGGTAAATCACACACTGCATCAAAAAACCTGTCAGCCATAACATTATTTCTCTGGACTGAACAGTACTTTTGTGGAAGGATTACAGGTACAACTACACAAAGCATAAATAAACAGATTGTTTTCTCTGTATTCTATTATGTAAACACAGTAAAACACAGATACAGACCTTGTTTTTGGAGCATTGCAACTTAAATAAAATTTCAGATTAACAGCACATTACTGTAATGTAAGGTTACGATATATATGTACAGCTCTACATTTATGAAGGATTTTTAAGTAACTTTACAAAAGCTATCTGCATCTAACTTTATTCATAAAGAGTACCACAACATGCTATCTCCAACTTAAAAAGATACTGTTTATGAAAATATGTTTAAGTCATCTATTATTGCTGGTTGTCATGTGTTAAGCTTCTGGTCACGGTGTGTGTTTCATGTTTCCTGTTTTATTTTGGTTTACTTCCTGTCTTGTCT
>JBAMHV010000015.1:7156813-7169108 GCA_037177535.1 Pseudomugil gertrudae
AGTTAATGGTAATGGTTCTCTGGTTTGCAATCACGTCTGGAATTAAACCTCATCACCTCACTTCATCTGCCGTCTTCATCCTGCTTGGTTCCATCATCTTCCTCCATTATCCCACCATAACACTGGTTAACTGAGTACAATAACTGTATATTTACATGCCAGGCATTTTATTTAAGTATATATATATTACAAGAAGTAATACATAAAGTACTAATAAGATGCAGTAGCGTATTGCTGTGACTGCAATAAATCCAAAGCACTTTCTTGGAGAGGGCTCTAGTAATACATTCTCACAAACAAATGGAAATAACTGCACATTTTTTGCTTTGCTCAGGGGCCAGAAAAGCACTCTCACAAACTCGTCACCAATATTTACAATGTGGTTCACATAATATGTGTATTAACCCTTATGTATGTTCAAAGCAATACATATTTGAACTTCTCCAATGCTTTCCAGGGCACAGCTATCATTTCTAAATGTCTGTGTCTTGTTAGTGTCTTAATGCATCTCTGAAAGAAATTCGTCTTCTCTTCCCTTCAAGTTAAATCCACTACCGCACACACACAGACACACATCCTGCTTCCTATGTGACTGGCCGAGCAGTAAAGCCCACCCACACATTTCCTTTTGGGACCAATTCAAGTTACACTGGTAACAGATATTTATGTAAATGAACACTGATATTTTCTGTTTAAATGACATCTATGTGTGAATACACATTCAAAAAGACCATTTGATATGACGTGCCTCATCATAACCGTGTAGTTTCACCCTTTGATCATCAAATGTGATTTATTGTGACTGCTGAATTTGTCCTAGGGGGATTATGGACAAATATATTGTATAGCTTGTGTATTAACAATCTTGAACAAATTATCATGAATTACTGATCATGAAATGGAGCTTGTTTCCCCTCATCTGTTTATATACTCTAACCTGTTTGTAGTTTGACCAGTCCACTGGTGGTAAAATGGTGTAAAAATACAGAGCGACATTAAAAGAAAGCTTCTGATAACAAATATCTCTGTGGTCATATGCATGCAATTTGTCAGGCGCCAGGACTAATAAATACAAAGCTGAATGAAAAACTGACCTTCACTGATAGAGGAAAAGACCATCCTTTATCAACTTTCTGAACATCAAACTCCAATGATCCTGTTAAGCTCTACAAATGACTAAATATCCTCTAGCTGTGGCACGCAGGTTACAGATCCCAACTGCAAACAAAAGCCTCTATTTATACCTAGAAATACTCAAGGTACACTGTGGCTGACTGTTTCTGTCACACACCACCACTAAAGGGAAAGAAACACTCTCTGTGCATATACGTCTCCGTGTGTATGTCTCCGCTTTTCTGTGTAGGAGCGTGTGTGTGTGTGTTCACGAGAGGTTTAGATCAGAGTTCAGGGAAACCCCAAATACCCAGTCTAAGTCTTGAAGGCCTCAGGGAGAAAGCATGATTCACAAAAACACTCACATGCACACACTCTCTTAAACCACAGACTTTACCAGACCTGACCTTGACCAGACCTGCCAACAGGATCACCAACAGACTGACACAAGGGAATCTGGGAAACAGGAAACAGGAAGTGGGCCATGTCCAAGCTGAGTGTGAAAGCTCTGTTCATAATGAGTTGTGTAAGAAACTCGCTGTGTGTGGTACAGCATGTAAAAGCAGACTTAGCCTTTCCTAACGACTAATAATGTAAATTGCTTTAATGGTTTAAGCAGTCTACACATCATGACAGTCCAGGAGTGTATGCGTGTGTTTGCATGTGTAGGAATATGTATGTAAAAACCCCCACGCTCACACAGCTGCTGAAATCCCCACTGTTCTTTGCAGCATTTAGCAGAAAGGCAAGCAATCTTGTGGGAGGGAGCTGCAGTGCAATCTCTGGTTTCAAACAGCGCCGATGCCCTGGGACCAGGCCATGTCAAAGGCCCTGTCCCTTATGGGCCATATTAGGACCCTGATCCCCAATCAATCAGCACCACCCTAAAAAGAATCCACAACAAGATGGCAATTAAGTCCCACTGAGGACTTAACTAAACATGTGTGAGCGAAAGCGTTTATAAGGGTAACTGTGCAGTTCTTTGTATAACAGCTTGTGGGTAGACACTGTAGTCTACTCCGGATGTGCAAAGTAAAGAGGAGAAAGAAGTGGCAGAAGGGTGTCTTTGCCTCTCAGAACTGCAGTACATGTGCATATTTAAAAGCCCAAAACTCTGCATAAAATTAATGCAAGCATGAATGGAATGTTATATTACAGAATTTTGCTAGAAAGCTTCATCATTTCATGTTTGGTAGTGAAGTACTTTGTAATTTTGGGATACTGCAGTAGCTACTCCTCTTAATCTGAGTGAAAGTGTGGGTTCAGAGCCTGTTGTTGGCAAGTTCTAGCAGTGAAAGTTTTGGAGTAAAGAAAAATGCTCTCAACTGGAACCCAAAAGTAAAATAAGTTTGGAGAACCCCCATTTTTAAGTTTGACGTGTTAAAGCGGTGCTGAAGTGGGCCGTGACGTTGCATTCAGAAACTTAGTGGGCCTGTCATCCCCCTCCGTCTGATGGGTGCTATGCTTGTGGTATGGCGCAAAATCATCATCGGTTCTGGCCAACATCTGAGAGCCACAGCAGTGTTGACACTGGCGCTGAGGTAAGCAGGAGTGAAACCAAAATCCAGAGTTTCTCAATAAAGCACACACAAGTTGTGGGTCTGCGTTAAGAGCCTATTGTGACAAAACAGCACACACTCTATGCCGAGGGCCGAGGGGTTGTCAAGTGGGTGGAGAGGCTGGTTTTTAAAAGGCGGACTTGAATTTCAAATGGGTCTCTTTCAGGCTTAAGTGTCCCAAAAGGACACTTCCGTGCCCCATCTTAAATTCTGCATACATAGGAGGGGTCAGGAAGCTGAGGAAGTTGTCTTGCAGTAAAGCAAAGTAACTTCTGGGAATCCTGGAAGCAAACAAGGAATGACATGTCTCTGAGAATCAGAGAAATTTGGTGCTAGTATTTCTTTTTATTTTAAAAAACAAATTAATCAACATAACAGCAAAAAAAAAAACCTTACGATAAAGTCCTTAAAAAAGTAGGATGGACTAAAATCCAGGCAAAGAAATCCCGCTAGGGTAAAAATAATTGCTGTCTCTCAAACAAAAAATGGATGGTGCAATGCTACACAAAATACTGCAGCAGCATAAAACAGAAAACTGACAGAACAAAGCAGCTTAATACGTTAGCACGACCATTATATTATTAAAAACAGTGACAGTGATGAGGTGTACTCTCATGTAAACTTGCTAGTTTACTTTTTGGTCTAGCTGGGTTATAGTGTCATTTTGGATGCTGATATTTGCCATATCAACTCTTTAAAAATGTCTCCTCAAAATACAGTTTTACGACACAGTGCTGATTTATTCTTAAATTACTAGTCTTAATAAATCACACACTTCTGTAAACTGTAGGTAGAGGCCTGTCAGTATTGGGAAGAATAAAGAGGTTGAGAGAATAAATCATTCAATAAATATTATGATTACCTTCCATTAATATATTTAGACAAGCCTAAGCAAGACTTAAAATCAACTCTGTGATATTTTCAAGTCATTACACCTGTGGGGAACTTCTTCCTGAAGCTAATTTGTCAGCTAACACCCGCATCCCAGAGAGTGAGACAGACATGCTACAGTCCTGTCTATAAAAATCTCATTTATTTCATACTTTTTGCTTCATACAGTGTATTAGTAGATCATCAGCATAGTTACACACATCTGCTCCAAGGTCAATTTATTCCAGTGTGTTGACAGCTGGCTAATTACAGAGCCATCTGCTGTCAATGTCGGTTATTTCTTGCCACACGGTCGCATATCTGCAGGGTCCATATTCACCATTCACACAGCTGAGGACAAAGTTGTACTCAAGGTGTGTTTATACTATACTGAAGCTAAACACACCTGATTGGAATAATCGTTTCAAGTCTTCAAGTTACACCCAAACATGATCTCAACTGGCAAATCAATTGCAAACTTACAAAAACTAAATAAAAGGTCTTGCTGCACTGCACAGATGTTGATATACGCTGAAAAATATGGAACAAACCACCTGATGCAAAATTAATCAGTGAGTGTTTCCACGAATGAGAAGAACTTTGATCAAATGCTGGAAAACAAAAGCATCAAGGGTGAGCAGGGTGTGTAGACGGAGAGAAGTCCAGTAAACAAAAATGAAGAGCAGTGTAAAATTGTCCTGTTTTAAACCCGATGAGTCTTTACTCCTTAGTACAGGGTCGACTGAAGGAAAAGAGGCACAGCAGAGGGGAAACAAAAAAAAGGAGCTATTTTTGCAATTGCTTCTTTTTTTGCCAGTGCTGAGAGAAAAGTGGTGGGGAAAGTTTATAAAATTTAAACAGCTTCGACAGCCAGGGTGTAACGGTATTAATCTTTTCAAACAGGGAGAGAGCCCCTCTATTATAAACACGGACAGAGATTCCAGGATCGGCGGCTGTGATGCATAAAATCTGTTTATGGCTGCTGTCAGATTAGGAGCTTCTATATTCAGTAAGTCTCATTTTTTTGTAATATCAAGTGATGAAATTAAACCAGCTGGGACAAACAGAAACAAAACTGTTAACAAATCTCCACCACCTTTAAACTGGATTTCTCATGATTTATTTAATGGTATATACGAGATGGACATATGGCATATGTATTATAAATAAACTAAAAACAGATTTCCAGTGTAAATATTATGTAGATCATGCAATGCCACTATTTCCTCTCAACAGCTGAGGATAATATAAAAAGGTTTTTGCTCACTTGCTTGTTGCAAATAATTGGATTTTTTTATGTCGACAAAATAAAAACAAACAAACAACATAAACAATTGTGCAACAAGGCTCAGAAAAGCAGAAATCTCCAGATGAATGATACTTCTTTGTGTTTGGCACTTGTTTCAGATTCAGCTATGTAACCTATAGAATCACCCGAATGAAAAGCTGTAAATAAACATGAGAAAAAGTGTTTAAATAAGGCCAGTTATAGGCTGTTCTGTCACACTGTGGCAGTTATTAGCTGCCTCTGATCTGACCTTACAGCTAAAACTCCAGCAGCTTACACAGCTAATCACACTTGAGTGCCGCCGACCCCACAGGACCCGGGAATCAAAGAAAAACATGCTGCCCCGAGTGTTAATGGTACCATCCTCCTCCTACTCTGCTAACACTGTTTTTCTTTCACTCCCTGCACCCTCCCACCTTCTCAAGCCAACCTTTTTTCTGAAAATAAAGGAAGTATAGCAAGACAAAAAAGTGAAAAGAAATGAGGAAGATTTGGGGGTCTAATATTAGCGTTAGAGAGTTTTTCCACCTTGCTCTGTACTTAGTTTGGTTCTGAGCAAACATTCTCCCAGGAGGTGAGGAATGTGAGGTGAAAAGATGTAGGTGGAGCATTGATAAAATAATGTGCTTATTAGTTAGTGATAAACACTAAAATAAACTAAATCTGAGCTCTGTTACTGATATTTCAACATTGTGGTAATTTAAACTTCCAATTAGGTAGTGAAAAGTTATTAGTTAATTATTAAATAAAAAAAAACATAATTACAACAGCTGAAATACAGGCTGTATTTTTGCACTTTTATTTGAATTATTTTGAGTCAGCAAGACTCGCCAGCCTAGAGGACAAAAGGAGCAGGAGGAAAAACAACCCATAACCAGACTTTCCTTTGCAGCCACTGTGGACGTGTGTGCCTTTCTAGAATTGGTCTCACCAGTCACCAGCGGGCCTGCAGTCATGGACAGCACCCTTCATAATCTTCGGGAACGAAGCCAAGCCAAGGATTTTGCACTTTTATTTTGAAAAATTGAAGAAAATAAAATATAAAAACAATCCATGCACACAAATGGATTTATGTATATATTATCTTTAAGGATATATCAAGCATAGGTTTATATTTATTAATAATTTGGTTAATGCTGCAAATTCACGTAGAATCCAGTTTATATTAGAAGAGTGTTTACAGACTATGGGAGGTACACAGGCCTTGGTTTAATAATAAACATAGCTTCGGGGTTATGTGCAGGTTTCCTCCAGCCTGCACTGGTAATATAACAGTATACAAGGTGCTAATTAGTTAAATCTGCAGTGCCGAACCACTTCCATCTTGTTTTTCTTTTAAAAGCTGCATCTTTCCTGACTATCAAAATGTAAACTGCGGGCCAGAAACTTTTCTCAAGCTGTTCCCCAATGTTTTCACCACATCCATTTCCATACCCTGTCTCCATTGCTATGGTTACTTACCACCCTAGCTCTGGCAAACCACTCATTGCTGGGTAAAGTAAAACACATCGCTGCTGGTGTGACAGATGGGGATATCATTACAAACGCAACATTGCAAACTTGGATTCAGTGAGTACGACCCATAATTACTAGTTGTTCATCGAGTTTAACGGCATTGTGTCAGGTTTCCCATGTCTGCAGCTTTCTATCATCAAACTTCTTCCAACCTTCCTCATATAGAGGTTGGTTGATTCGGGAGCTGGTGAGAAAATTAGGAAGACTAAATCATAAAATGTTGTTCACCTGAATAATTTGTGCTTGACCCATTTTCACCAGTTCTTACAGAACTTCTATTTGTTTGGATTGTCTGCCTGAGCATCTCACATGTTCTTTATGGGCTCCCTGAATAACACATTTATCAGTTTATCTGTGCTTAACCTTTAGTCAGGTGCGATTCCCATTTTTGTAACAAACCTTAGGCTTGTTTGTGACAAAAAAATATTCTCCCTAAAATGTCAAACCATTTTCTTAAATTAAGGCCTGACTCCAGTGGAATGTTTTGGGTTTAAAGTTTTCAAGCTTTGACCTTTTGAAGACCAACTACAATAAAAGTAGAAGGCCAGCAGAAATAGGCATGGCTACATACCTTCCACATCTAATTATTTGGTCTCTACTTTGATTTCATCCAGGCTGGTCTTCCAGCTTTCAGGTAGGCTGTTGCTGCTCTTAAAAACCTTGCCTCTGGGATATTTATGAACACACACTAATGTCCAGCACGCCACACAGCGTATATTTTAACCTAGCATGGAAGAGATGGAAATCAAAGCACAGACCGAAACAAAGACAACACAGTGGGACTGAACTTCTTCCTGTGTGCAGGTTCCACAATGTGGGTGGCAAGAAGTAACCCCTCTACCTCAAATTTGCAAGCAGTACTTGCTGATAATGTTTCTCTAAAAACAAAAGTCATTAAATAAAAGATTGTAAGATAGTAAGGTAAACGAGTATATTTGTTAACATTTACACCAGATGTCTTTCTAAAAAACTTGGAGTCAAGGAAGAGAAGTCGGGATGCTTGAACAGCTGCATATGAGGTAAGCAGGCAGAGGTCATCACTTGTCATCATTAGGTGACCCTGTCTTTTTGACGGCTGCCACCTTAACTTTACAGTTAATAACTCAGGTGTGATGCTAACAATGACCAGCAGTGACAATCAGCCCGCTACAGTTCCACCTTTGTCAAAGGAGGCCCCTGTCTGTTCATATGAACTCTTTAATGACTGTAATTGTTTCAGAGCTCAATGTTTTTAAAAGCCTGACTGGAAAAAAGCACAAGGAGATGTTAATCTATTGAAATTCCTCATTAAGTTTGGATCAAAGAGTACATCAGGGACTTTAACTCTTAAACATCTGATGTTTAAAAAGTGTTTCTGGATTAAATGAGCCTGTAAACATAATCACATTGATGTGATCACATAATATAACTCTAGAATAACAACATATTTCTATCAGCCTAAAAACAACCTAAAGAAACATAATGGCTTTGATTCACAGCAAAAACAGTTTAGGCATTTTTCCATATTCAGAAAGATGTATGATGTTACACATTTCCATCCATCCATGTTTATCCAGTGTTGGGTCTCTTGGTCAGCAGTTTAGGCAGAGAAGCCAAGACTTCTACTGGAGCTCCTGATTCACATCTTTCAGCTCATCCAGGGGGCTCCTGAGGGGTGGTATCATGCTGGAAGGACAATGTCAGCAAAGACACATAGTCCCTCCAGCATATTCTAGGTTCCCCTCCCGACTGGACATGTCTCAAGGTGTCCAGGAGGCAACCTAACCGGATGCCACATCATCAGATTCCTCTCGATGCTGAGGAGCAGGTGCTCAAAGACGGAATAAATATAAAATAAATATCTTAAAATAACTTAAAACATAAATGAACTTCGAAAATCCTTTGAAAAAAATGCTACAAATTTCTTCCAAACATTGTTCGTATTGGTCGGACAGCATCGATTGACTTGTAACATAAAACTAAGGCTTTTTCTTGGATTGATATTTTTCCTGTGACTTCCTTCTGAGCTGACCGTGTCATCTACAAAATGAGGGGTGAAAATGAGAAAATAAAAAACAACATGTAAACAAAGGAATGGGACAAAGGGATGCTCCTGCAGTGTGTGTACGTACGCATTTAGTCATCCTAGAGTGAGTTTTAGAAAGTGTGTAGTATCTGCTTGGCGTCAGCAGTTTGAAGTCACAGAAAGCAGCATGGAACATGGCACCAAGCCTTGACATAATGTCAGTGGGGAAAATCATCCCATAAGTCCTTTAATCCTCTAAGAATCAAACACAGAGTGAGTTCATAGAGCTTTATCCAATACCACGGTGGAGAGACATCAAAACAAAGCAACGAAAGCTTGCCAAACTCAAACTACATTTTGATATGGAAAGCAATATTTTTATCACCACAAAATATAAAAATATTATGGTGGGATGTAATTCTGTTATTTCATTTTTTAGAAATGCTTCATTCAGTGTTCACAAAGTTAAGAGATCAGTGTCTGGTATGGTTTTGCTGTATTTTCAGACAGCTGGCAGCTAATTGGTTGACTATTAAAAGGTTATATAACAGAAACCACAGGGACACATGTGGGTAATTTAGTCTTTTTAATGCTCATTTCAGAGAGCAATATTTTACGAAGACTTTAGGGAAGCAGACTTTCTTAATTATAATAACTTCATTACATTCTTGATGGCAGATAAACGTTTCGTTATTGCTCTGAAATGAAACTAATGGAACACATTAGTTTACATTTTTAGTAATATCAGCTTTTCATTGTAAGTGATGACAATTTTTGTAATACAATAAAGATAAATATGGAAGACACAAAAGAGATACCATCTGCGTGTATTTTAGGGTGATCCGTTTTTACTTTTACTTGTTACATACTTGATCTTTATTTCAGTGAGTGTAAAATATTGCTCGATATTGAAAATCATCTCCATAATGTGGAGTTTTAATCAAGATCGAGAAACAAAACCATAAAAGCACCACGCTGAGAACATCCCACTGACTTCCAGTCAATCTTAGATTTCAAATCTGAACTTTGATGGTTGATTTCATGGCCACACTCACATGGCCTCACTGTGGCAAGAACATTTCGTTTGGATGCAGCTGTGAGCTTTAAACCAATTTAACTACTTGGGTCGGCATCCTGTAGAATTTTTATTCCAAACTCAAATCACATGCGTGCCAGTTCCAAAGGGATCAGAACAGAAAGAATAATCTTTTAGCAGCACCTCAGCACACTCATTTGCTCATATTATGAAGTATTTTAAGTATTAGGAAGTCTTGTGGAAAAACATGGTTGGATCATAATGATATGTGTAAAAAAAACATTTGTTTGCATCTGCTGGAATAACTATTGTTTCAATCTGACTAAATTTAGCTCTCCTAATTCAATGGAATATAACACATTGACTACAACCGTTTTTATGCCTGCATCTGCAAATATCTGTCAGGCTTTGTGCAATAGATTATGCTTTCACTTAGAGTGAGTTTACATTAATTTCTTTACAAAAAAAAAAAAAGACAGAAAGCGACATTAAGGATACAAAGGACCTCAATAAAAATCCATTTAACCACAAAGGAACTTGAAACAATGAAATGGAAAATTACAGACCTGCATTGTTAGAAAGCGACATCTCTACAAATCAAGACCATTTCATAAGGCATCAAACAATATGCAAGCATGACATTTTTCTGTAAAAACCATTTGGAAGATGGTTAGAGAAATTATTTATTTCCTATTCTATATATTTTAACATTAAAAAAACATTTACAAAATGGTTAAAAAAATGCTTCGCGACACACTGTTACCATTTAAAGTCTGATTTTCCCTCACTGACCTCTCCTCTTAAAGTTTTCTACATTCTGTTGTATAGGTACAGTATGAATGAACTGACGGAGAGAAAAATAAGCAGAGAAAAGCAACTTACGTGGGCTTTCCTGGCTGAGGTGTATGGAGTGGATCTGGAAAAGAAGACAAGGGGATTTTTTACTACAGGATAAACAATATTGCTCCCAGATTTTTCTCTGCGCAAGCTGCCAAATACAAGAGGAATCAGCTGGGATGAGTGCTGCTGTGAGGAGCCAACATCTGTAGTAGAATTAGACGAGGAAAAGAATGCATTTGCCAGAGGAAGGTGATATCAGCTTGTGAGTGAGATTGTAAATGATTGATTAGACTCAAAATGTTCGTACCGAATTTGACAAACAGCACTCCTGTTGTCGAGACGCTTCCCTTTGTATTGGTGGCCACACATTGGAAGTAGCCTGTGTCAGTTGTGTCTAGGTCCCGGATACGAAGACGTGATCCATATGGCATTGTCCGATAGGAGATCCGCCTTGGCTCCTGCACTACAGGGGCATCGTTCTTCAGCCAGCGGATTGTAGGCAACGGATTGCCAGACACATGGCAGAACAGCTCGGCTGTGTGGCCCAGAGAGGTGGTAATGTTGTTCATGGGATGGTCGAGCTGGATAAAAAAAGGCCCTGGAAGACAGAGAAATCATGTGTAAGATGAAAGAAGGAAACATGAGGGTAAAAAAGAAATACGAGTAGTAAGAGGAACATTAGCATAAATGTAAAAAACAGACCAAGTGAGAAGAAAATGGAATGATACAAAAGAGAGGAAGAGCAATTAATCAAACAACACTTATCGTACTACATCAGGGCCAGATTTCAGTCTGCAGAGTGAAAAATGTGGTTTAAAAAAAACATGTTTTCAGATACACAGTCTGGTTTTACAAGTTATTCTGTGGTTGTCACAGTTGTGACCTGATTCAGCTTTTCACTAAGGCTGCATGAAGCTGAAAAAAACTGTCTGAGAAATGCACCTAGCTGGTCTGAAATCAAATAAACACACCCTGCAAAGTAGACTTTGCAAAGACAAGGATAAAGGCAAGTAAAACTTGCTAAATGGAAGACCCTTACTTTGGTTTAAAGTCTAAACACAAATTCTAAACTTACTCTTCTGAGACAAAACTTTCAGAACCTAATGAACCTCAGAATGACGTTATCGGATTTCACAGTGTAGGAAAACACAAAGAATAACACTTCTGCAAAGTTAACTCCTGTATCTTTCCTCAAGGTGGTTAGAAGAAAAGCATCCTGGTGGGCCACCTAAGAGTTTAATGTGCAGGAAAACATTGGTGTTAATGTAACGAAAAAAAAAAACTGGAAAGTTCCCTCAACCCCAAAACCCATCCTAGGTATGCAGAGATGTTTTTGGTTACATAAACCAGCCAAAACAAACAAGGGAGAAAAAAGCACATGGAAGGGGATCTCAAAACTCAAAGGATTTGTGAATAGAGAGGTGGACGAGTAAAAGAAAAAGTGCACACTGCCTCCAGTTAGAATTGACACGCATTTACATTTTTATTACTGTATCACAAGCAACTTGCACACCCTGCAGTGTTGGAAAGATGTTGAAAGATTTATAATTCTGCTTCCTAAAATGACTTCTCCAGTTTGAGCTGCTTTCCTCATTATTGCTTTCACTTCAGCTTACCGGTAAGTAAAAAAAAGAAGACCATTTATCCACCACTTTTGTCTTGAGCCTTTAACTTCTCACACTGCAGCAACAACTGAACTGAAATGAATACTGGGTTTATTATCCTGTGACAAATCATAGAATAAAATGATCTTGTATGATTTTTTTTATTATAATTATCTTATAATCATGTAGATTTAATATGCAAGAACTTTTCTAGCATTTTTGCTTAAAACACTTCTGCCTAGAAATAACAGATCATAAGCAGGAAACTCCTCTTGGGCCAAATGACAAAACTTCTTGAGGTCTAAGAAGGTGGACTCTGCATGCATGATGCAGGCTCTACTGGCAAAAGTCTAGATTTACTTGTTGATCCACTTTTTAATCATCGCCTATGATCACATGCTGTGTGCAGTGACAAAAAGAACAAGTTATACCAGGCAAAATGGTATAATATATATATATATATAT
>JBAMHV010000015.1:7171508-7203633 GCA_037177535.1 Pseudomugil gertrudae
CATGCTTGTGTTGTTTTATTCTCTGATGTACGTCGCTTTGGATAAAAGCGTCTGCTAAATGCCTGTAGAATAGAATGTAGAATATTTATTAGACACTTTTACAGTCGTGTTGATCACTCCAAACACTTTACATGACACGGCACATTCACACACACACGTTCATAATAGGCAAATCAGGGGGCATCTTGCCCATGCACATGTCTTTCTCCTGAGCTACAGCCACCCAGATGTATTTCAGAGCCACTGTTTACCTGGGAATTCTGTTATGGTGGTTTTGGGAGATCATTTTGCCATTTTAGATACGTTTGATGCCTCACTCATTCTTTATCTTAAAGATTAATTATTATTTTAACAGAAAGTTCAACAAACCATGGGCTTGGCTGAAGTTACAGGCAGAAAGTTTAATGTTAATGAGAACATTAAAAGGACAGCATTACTTAAAACATGCATATTTGACATATTTCTGGGCAGAACAGTGGAAATTCAAAATCTGACTTGGAAAAATTCAAATAAACAAATCTCAAATTCAGTTTTACTAACCATAAAATTTCTTACTCTTACTCTGACTTTTTCCTCTAATATACTCCTATCGCACAGAGGCTGATAAATACACACATACACAAAACATACATATCTATCATACTAAATATGCACTGCTGACATCAGTCACAGAGGAGAGCATACAAAGATCAGTCTTGCTGGATGACGCATATATCCTAATGAGTGTACATAGTGGTTTGTCTGTGCTCACATCTTTGTAAGGCTGTGTATTTTTTTCTCTGAACCGAGTCCAAGACTATCAACAAAGTCATGGAGGTCTGTAGAGATTCTTTGATTATATTGTACACACTGTTATGCACATGAACCAAATCCCACCTACGGCACTTACTGATGCTTGACCCAAATGTCGAATATGAGTATTGTATCTAAAAACAAAAAACTAGTACTTAAATGACACATTTTGGCTGACTCAAGAAGGTCAAACCCATTTATTTTATCACTCTCTCATTAGTTGAGGTAATGAGAAAGAAAATGGTTTTTGGACTAAAGCATCATCCCACATCGTTAGTTGTTATTATAACTGACAATAAACCAGTTGGAAATTGAATTCAGGGGTGACAAGAGGATAGGGCAACGTTGGAAAGGTGAAGAGGAGAAAGATGTCCTGCCAATGCCTGTCTAACAAAGCCACTCTGTACATAATTGTCTCGTGGTGAGTGTTGTGGTATTTGGCATAGCGAGCATGTTGAAACTCAAACCCTCACCGTGGACTGTCCCTTTAATGTGGCAGGCGACTGAATGGTGCCCTGTCATCAGCCACCATTTTCTCACTGTAGTTTTGTTCAATCAAACGCTCACATGCAGGCACATAAATGTAAACATACACACACCCACACAACCGCAACACAACAAACTATACTGTATGTGCTCAGAGCTAGATATGTTACACAATACACGCTCATTTCACCAGCGAGACTGTGTCCTGTAGGTATATGTGTCCGTACATGACTCCACACACACCTGATAAAGCTGTGCTACGTCTCTCTCAGCAAGTCGCTGGAGTTTAGGTTGCAACATTGCTAACTATGAAAAAAGATGAACTTCATTAAAGTTTCTCCAACAGAGAAGAAAGGAAGGAAAAGGAAAGAACAGTCATAAAATAAAATAAAACAAATTAGGAGGAAAAATGAAAGACAGCCAGAGGGAAAATGAGATCTGTCAACAATCATCACCTCTTATTTTAGCTCAGTAATGAGCCTCTTTCAGCAAGATAACTTCCTGCTACTGATGCATGCTGATAGAGTCACACTACCTGAATGCTGTGTGTTTGGTCAATCAAAAACATTCACTGTCTGCAGACAAAACAAGTGGGATAATCACCATCTGTGTATCAGATAAGAATCTGATGCTATTTAGCAGCTAAACTCAAAATGACACACAAATGCTTAATATGCTGTTATTACATGTTTTTTTTTTATAGTTTTATCTGGTGGAAAAATTAGGTTGCTGTTGTAATTTGTTTGATTCTATCCATTAGTGTGCTCATAATTTAGAAAACATTCAAGATAGGTCGGCTTTATTCTTATCATCCTTAAACTGCACAGTCATGTTTAGAAACTACTGTTTGCTTTGTGTGAGTTGTGTTTAACAATGTGTGTACACTAAAAACAGCCAATCTGATGTGGGAGGGATGTTGTGGGAGCGCTGGTTTTGCAAGACATGAATCCACTGAAGCAGACTAAATTAGAGGGCAAAAATAAAGTTTCAGGAAAGTTTTATTTTGTAAATCTTCTATGTCTGGGTTGTTGTGGGGGTTTGAGGCGGATGTTCGTTCCTGAAGAGGAAAACTAAAAAGTGTGGGAGAGATTTGACTGATTATTGTGGGAACAGTTTTGAAGCAACAAACAAAAGCTTCAGAAAACTTTGGGGATCTGACTCATTCATTCACGACTGACTGACATGAGAGCAGCAGTTTCAAAAGCTTCCTTTGGCACTGCTCAACTAAACCTGGAAAACTCTAGGAGACATAGCAGAGGTCATCACAACATCATAAAACAGCAAGAATTAAGAAAAACAGACTTTAGATTACAATCAGATTCTATACAATGCATCTCATACAGTTATGCAACCCACCAGATTTGTACAAGATGAAAGGATGTCTGTAAAATAATGAAATTTAAAGAATGCAACCTTTTAAAACCTAGTGCAGAAAAATGCTACTTATGCATGCATCAACATTTGAGTAAAGATAATTTAAAAGTTTGTATGGAAAACATTAAAAATGACAACTATTAGTACTATTGTAAAATTTACTTCTAAAGAGTTTATCACATACATCCCATTAGTTATGCAGTCATGGCGATGTCCCATAATGCACTTCCTTGTACTTTCTCTGCCTCTTATCTTTCTTTTATTAATATACATCATTAACCTATTTCTCCTCTTTCTGCAGGTCTTTGATAAAAGCTGCTGTGTTAATGTTGCAATATTAATCTGTCTTTCCTGTCCTCTCCATCCCAGCCAGTCGAGGCGGATGGCTGCCCCTCCCTGAGTCAGGTTCTGCCTGAGGTTTTGTCTTCCTGTTAAAAGGGAGTTTTCCTTCCCACCATCACCTCATGCTTACTCAGGCTGGGGATTGGGTCGAAATCAAAATTCGATGCGATCTTTCGGCTTTCCTTAGTGAGGCTATTTATATGAATTGGTTAAAATAGATGTCTGTAAGCGCTCTCAAATGACATCATGAAGTGGTACTATACAAATAAAGTTGAATTATACTGAATTGAATCTTCTGTAAGTCGTTTGTGGAAAGTGTAGCCAGCTTTGCAGCATCTGGGACAGCGGTATAAGAACTGGACTCAAAGAGACTAAATAAACTGATAAAAAAAAACACTTGTTCTGTGTTGAGAGTTATTTTGAAGCCACTGGAGCCAATTGCCCTTAATACAACAGAAGCTTTTCCTCACATCCTCTACACAACACAGTGACGTAACAACAAAGTGTGTTTAGTGAGAATCTTAGTTAACTCCAATACAGTACAGAGAGATACCAGAGATCATTCCTGCCAGCAGTTATTAGCCTCTGGAACGAGGCACCATCTTCTCCTTCATTTTCAAATGAATTATTACCATTTTTTTGTTTTTGGGTTTATTTTTTTCTTTTAAAAACCAGACTACAATAATGAAACTGTGATAAATAAGGTATTTTAGTTGTAGAACTTGGTCAGCTTAGTTTAATTGCAGAGTAATAGTGGGATGAAGAACTGGATTAAATTTGTGAATAGAATTGCTAACATGTGGCGAGCAGTTTAAAGGTTAGAGCAGCAGCTTAGAAACTTCCGTTTAAATTGAAGCTGGATTAAACTGGCTTCAAGGGTCAAGTTAACGATCTCTTATCCCAGTTTTTGGGTTAGAAAAGTGAATGTATGTACTTTCTGGTCTTATACACTGCAATTATTTTGTACCTTCATGTCAGAGGTTACACACACTCTCTGAGAGAACCTAATTATTATAGAAGTAACTGCTATCATTGGAAACTGTTTTTATGCAGCGCAATGGAGAATAAGTTTATTTTCACTACCAACCACTGCCTTAAATCTCACCAGGTTATTTTAGAAACCTCTATCAGAGACATGGATTCTCCCCTCTTCACTAGCTTTATCCTGAGCTAAAACAGCAGCAGAACACACTGCTGTAATGTTGTCCACTGCTGAAAGGTGAACGGAACATTTAACATCAATGCAATATTCCAGTGCAGTCTCAGAGTAAAAACTAAACAACCAGAAATTGTTTAAAGCATTCAAGTTAAGATGGCTGAGTCTATAATGTGACAAAACAGCGTTATGATGGTATGCATGGGAAAGATTTGGTGAAAATGAGCTCCTGCAACATATTTGCAACACTTCAGGTGGTTTACGTCTCCAATAATGAGGCAAATTTGAAAAAAACCATTAGAACATGGCAAAAGAAAGTTTGATAAGAAAAATAGACAAAGCAATAGAGAGGCATATTTCCAAAATTCTGCATGAAGAGGCTGTAAAAGTAGGTCAGTGGAAATGAGAGAAATGCAATACACCTGTGGCTTGATGCCCACATGTTGAGTAGATCAATGTGCAATTTGTTCCATCAACTCTCCTCTGTAGTGGCCCACACTGGGGCAATAGGTGGGTTCTTGAGGATGTGTAATCTTTAACACATCATTGAATGTAATTTCAGCAACACATGTGGGGTTACAGTTCAGCATTGCATGTGTTAATTTGCACCGGGAACATAGCATTATGTTGTTGCTTGTAACAGATGTGTTGGCTTGACACCTATAAAAGTTTACCTAGAAAGGCTCATAAAGGATGTGCCGTTGATATCTGTGTTTTGAGAGTGCATTTACCTCCCCTTGTGGTGTTCAGTGAAGCGGCAGCTGGCACAATGGGATCCTGGGGAAGATCAGACCCTGTGAACAAAGAAACGGGAACCCCATTTTTAGCTCGGTTGTGATTGTAAGTAATAAAAAAGTGATGGTAAAAATATTTACAATGACGCCTGTAAAAGTGCTGCAAACACTTCTCTGCAGTCCTGCATGTAGACACACAGGTAGAAATGACAGGGGTGATGGCGTTGTGGTGCAGATCAAAGGTTTGAATGTACAACAGGGAGCCTATCAACGAGCCATGTAGAACTAATGCTCTGTTATTACCAGTTGACGACAGAGCCGCCCTCTGCCTTTCATTACAGGAGAGAGGAGACAGAAAATGGGCTTCAGCGTGCAAAGCTGCTGGTCATAGGTGATTCCCCACAAATTAAAAAGCCAAACATGTGAGACTGACAAGGACCCTGAAACTGTTTCATCATTGCTGATTCTTTAAGACACAAAGACAACTGACAGACACTCAGCTCTCATGCACTGGAACCAGCATGTGCAGATATAGGTTTAATTGCAAGCTGGGGGCATTTAACATGATGAGCAAATGGCTACCAGCCCAAAAAAAAAAAAAGGGAAGCAAGTTGTAGTCACAAACACAAAAATACAAGCATATGTATTGACGTAGTTTTTTACATGAATATATTTATCTTGTTTCACATATTTTTTTAAAAAAAGGCTACAAATGTTAATGTTTTAAGATCATGAAAATGTTGTATTGTGTGGCAAACAAAGCAACAGTCCTGTATGTGGAAAGAAAGTGTCCAGGACCAGAAGTCTGACTGAGGGTCAGGCTAATTGGGTGATAATGTGTCGTTTCACTTGTGCCGTGTCAGGATGGCAACAGCAACACAGAGGTGCTTGTGAAATGAGCTGTGTTAATGAGAAGCACTTCAGGCCTTTGCACCTGTTTGTGAAAACGTCTGGAAGCTCAGCAACAGGAAGTTGCTTCATTTGTTAAAGCCAGGACTGTCACAGCAAATTCTAACAATGCATGCACAATGAAACCAGCAATGAGGTCTTTCATTACAAACGTAGGGTTTTGGGGATTACAACGGACAGAAAAGAGAGAATGTTCCAGCTCAATAGTTTCCCGAATGCAGAGATGGCCTAGTGTAGTGCGGTGAGAGTTCAAAGGTTGAAGCAAGACCAACAGATATACAACCATTCAAGTTGACAAGCTGAATAAAAACATAACCTGCTTGGCAGAGGTAATGAATTATTCTCTATATTTCTATTGAATGCTCAGCAAGTTTTTTATAAGACTTCTGAAAGTTATTGAATGTTTGCAAATGTGTGTGATAATGTTTGAAACAAAAGTAAATGTTGTTTTGCTGTTATGTACCATTATGACAGCATTATGCCTGCCTACAGGCAACGAATCCCCAAAACATCCAAAAATAATGTAATAAAAAAATTGATTCAGATTATGTTTATTTAGTCTATTTTGAAACATAGAAATATGCTAAGCATTTTTTTCCTCTCGCTGGCATCATGATGCATACCATAATACACAAAACGGTGAAAATGACCTTCCTGGCTTGGAAGCCCTCTGGATGCTCAGCACCCCTAAATCTCTGATCCTAGGATTGCCTTTGACTTAAGAAATGCTTAAATACAGATGTATTTGATTAGTTTAAATTTTGTTGCAAATAGATGATGTTGCCTAAAATTCAAGGCCTACACATTAAGCCTCGATAAGTAGCACATGCAGTTTAAAGCAAAGCACATAAAATACCGCTGTCTAAATACTTCTACATTCAACAAAAGTGTGTTTCCGTCCAGTCAAGAACCAAACCACTGTCTAGTGTCTGCTATTTCATGTCAGATATATTTAATCAGCCCGTTTTCCAGAATTACTTGATTCAATCTCTCCCATTAGAGAAGTATGCAGAAAGGAAGTGAGGTTTTATTAAAGTGTCGAGTGTCTCGGCTTAATGCTAATTTCCCGTTCAATACTTTTAAAGACTTAGCAATAAAACCTCAATAATGGGGCTGTGAACATATTTGTGTTGGACTTTCATATGGGAATGAGCACCAAGATGTGGGTGCTGTATCAACTTTCCTTCAAGGATTATACGCTGTGTTTTAAACAAGTAAAATCGGAACTTTTTCAGACGTCAACCACACCAAGTTGCAAAAAAATAAAGTAAATGCTTAAAAAAAAAGAGTTGCCTCTAAGATGTCTGGACATTAGATCTCCATATAAAGTTGCATGAGAGCAGCGTGTGATCCCCGTCCAGCTGTATTTGGCTTCTGATGATAAAAATCAAGAGGAGATGTGAGCTAAATCACCATAAAGCTCTGAGAATTTGGTGTGACATTACTGTGACAGCAGCAAATGGGGAATTAAAGTAGTTTCAAACTTGATGTTTTGAGAGTGAGGAAAAGGAAATAAATAAAGAAAAGCTTAGAGGAAAGAAAGACAAGAAGAACCTTAGTGGGTAAAACTGAACCAAATCAGAAATGTTCAATTTGAGTAGTTATGCATACTGAAGCAACTAATACGGTGTTACATGGTCTGGGGGCTGTGTGTGGAGCCAGGGTGGTTGGTGTGGTGAGTGAGACTGATGTATGAGCTCTCCCGCTCTGTTATTAAGGCCTCTCCCAAGCTCTTCTTCCAAGTCAATTAGCTGGGAAAACTGACCTAACTCTGGGGTTATCTGGAAAATGCAAACCCAACATTTTCATAGTGCAATATTTCTGCCTCAAAAAGATGAAAGACACATATGCAAAGAAATTCAAGGAAGATAATTATTTCTTTTTGTCTTGATCAGCTTTATTTCCAAGCAGGAAGTTATTGTCTCGTTCTAATTCTTTTCTAACTTATAAACTGAGATGTCTTTGCTATACAAGTGCTCCCAATACCCCTTCAAACCAAAGTCACTTCCAACTTCCATCTGGTTTAGTTTACTGAAAAACTTGTCACCTCACCTTTATTGTTATCAGACTTAAGGTCTATTGTCAAATAAAAACACCACACACACACAATTATAAGACAGTGCTTCCACAGAGCTGAGTGGTAACACACTGCACTGACAGAGGAGTCCACCAGAGTCCTAACAAGACAGTTCAGCATCATTTAAGTGACATATGGCTCATCAAAGCATGAGCGAGTTCCCATGAGCCTGACAGAAAAGCAGACTGGCACTGCTGGAACACAGCTTTTCTAAAATTAATTCTAAAAGCATCATTACAGGCAGTCTAAAACTATTAAAGTCTCAATAGGTGCTTTCCAACTGTAGACACCTTTTGAAGTTCCTATTACCTTTTCAGGAATAGACCCACTGTTTTACGCATTCTGACAGAAACTGGGGGCCGAAGCCCTCAGTTCCTATAACCAGTTTAGCTCCTACTCCGAACCAGGGTCTTTTCAGGGTTCCACAGGAACACATTCGAAATAGGTGGCAGCTCACCCTTTAGCACGATAACATCTGAAATGTTCGGGATACAATTGGCGCATCTTTAATTATTTAAACTTACACGTTTTGTTCTTTGTCTGCAGCACTGCACGTTGTTCTTCCTCCATGTAACGAAGAAGTATCGTCTGCCCGACACTATTTTTCTCCTGGCTCTCTCTGTACTCTTCCAGCCTCAAAGTTAGCTGTCTGTTGTGATTATCTATGACTAATAATCCCATCATGCAGATATGTAACACCCTGATCTATATTGTTGCTCCTTTTTGATGTTTTCTTCTCTCCATATTTTTCACAGGTATCATTTCTTTGATAGAGGACATTTTACCATCGCAGATGGTTGCCTCACATCGGCCCCTATCACAGTCTATGCTTGTTATCCGGGTCACTCACTCGTGTGCGAATGCAACTAGAAACGGTTCTCCTGGGAAAGGCAGTTCTTAGAACTTCTCTGTCAGAAAGCAGCTAATGTCAGTAGTGCAACGCTGCAGACAGAGACTATGTAAAGGGTAAATCAAGCAACCAATGTCTGAGTTTGTGTATATAAATAACATTTTATGTACTGTAAAGTGAAGAAGTTGTAATGAATTATTAGCACAGTTAGGCTGAGGACTGGAAAATAAGTGGAAAGTTATGGTCATGGTGAAAGGAAACAGATCTGAGATTTTCATGCGAAGGGGGAAAGAAGTGAAGAGAAGAAAAGCAAACTCAGTGAAGGAGAAATACACTGGAAAGCAGAACAGCTGAGGATACTGTATATAGAAGATGGCTTGGAAAATATGAAAGTGCAAAGAAAAAGTCTGACAAAAATCTCATGGAAGACACTTGCAAAAGCAGCTGGGTCTGTCTAACTGAGCGAAGTGCAGATTAATGCCTTAAAGACAGTGTAAACATTTTTGTGTGTGTTTAAAACAGCCCAACTGGTCACACATTCATCTTAGAAACTGATGAAAACACACAAGAAAATATAATTAACTGTCTAATAAAATCAATTCCAAAAGTGAAAAGTTTAGTTAATGTTTTGGTTTGATCCTCCTGTTTTACCAGCAAACACTACTGTAGCATGTCACCATGTGAGTAGCACCTATTCAATGCTCCCAACAAGCCACAACATTTCCAGTTTATCCTATTCAGCCATCAATGCTTCAGTGAGAAATCTCAATGCACACTCAGGACTTGAGACTGTTGGAAAGTATGGCGCAATGAAGCTACCGTGACAACCTCAGAGACTGCACTGTAGCGTGAAGTACTTTAATCTTAGACCAGGACATCAGATCATAAAACAGATTGATTTTTTTGTTTGATACTAAAAATTCAAAGTATTGGAATAAGACGAATCCAGGTACAGCACAGGTTTGTTGCACATAACAGCTCAGCAAGTTGTTGTAAACTGCAGACATTTAAAAGAGAAAATACTAGTTTAGTATCTATTTGTCTCGAACAATCTTCATCCACAAAGTTCATGTGGTTGATAAAATGAAAAGATAAGCCAAAGCCAGCTGGTAAATGAAGGAAAACAACCTATAGGGAAAGACTTTAGTGTTACTCTTTACTTTAGTGTTACTCTGCATTATTACAGTAAAGAAATACTGACACTGTGGTAGGATACTCACTTCTTTAGGAGACATTTTGACCACAAACTGGTTGGCAATATGCTCGGAAATTCCTCCGTTTTCCAAACTCCCTGGTGCCGCTCAGAAAGCTAAGTTTGCATTGTTAGTGCAATAATGTACTGTTATGGCTGCAAATGTTATTTCAGATGGATTATCTGTGAACGATTGATAAGGTCTTTGTAAGACTTGGTAAGGCTCAGATAAAGATGACGTCTGCAACGAGATGCACTTCTTAACTAGATTAGCACAGCAAGCTGGACTGATGAATTGGATTTGGATAATAATCCCAACTACCCAAAGGATAAATACTGTAATAATATCAATTCAAAATGATAAAACAATCCCTTTAAAAGACAGCAGAGCTAGAAAGAGGATGTGTATGAATGTGTACGCATGTGCAGGTGTTTGTTCAGGATCGTTCACCTGAGGACATCACGGCCCAGAGAACACAGAAACAACCGAGTCTCTCACACACACAGACTCACTCACCGCTGCATGGCCACGTCTCGCTCTGTAACCTTATTAGACTACAGAGTGCGAGTGGGGAGGGGGGAGGAGGGCCTGAGCAGTGTGGATGACAGGAGCCATGACTGGGCTCTTTCTGTATTTGAGCAAGACACGACAAAGACAGAACAGAAGAAACAGAAAAGCCATTTAAAAGTGGGATAATTGCTTTTCCTTCGTCAACATTTCGGATACATTGTGCAACATGTTTTGTAAAAGGGGGATTGTGTTTGCTGTCATTGTGTGGTCAGATCAGATATTACAAGTGTGCGATTTTTTTGTTAGGACAGATGGAAGTCATTAAACCACTGCTTAAGTGATAACTGGAAAAATATTACTTTAAAATAGGTCCAATTACTATAAAGTCAGCGATATTACTTTATAGGAATGTTTAAATCCGGACGAGAAGTCACACTTGAGTTGTCAGAGAAATTGGAGCCCACCGTTGACAAACTAAATCTAACTCACTTCAACAAGTGCTGGGAAAACAATTATAAACAACATCAGTCTCAAAGTGACAACTGTCAGCACTCAGCATTCAGATAGAAATGAGCAAGCAAAATAAATTTAGCCCAAAAAGATTTAAATATGAATTCTATTCTATCATGCATCATCTCCAATCTTTACCACGCGTAACATATGTGTGAAATAGTGAAGTAGCTCATCTCCTTTAGTAAGTGTGGAATCAGAAGCTATGATCACTTTCATACCTAATGTGGAAATCTGTTCACATGTGGGGTTGCAAAATTCAACCAGTGTGCGTTTGAATAAGTGCATTATAGAAGCAAATGAATAAAGTCTTCTCAATAAAACCATCCTTTCTTCACCTGAAACAGAACTGCATGAAAAAAATGCTGAATAAAAAAACTAGACAATGAAAAAGCAGAAGAGAAAACCTCACTCATCTATAAGTTAAATGTGAGATGATTCTTATTTCTGCCACACAAGTTATAATCTGGTTCATGTTTATGTGAACAAGAATTTAATTCTTTGATGCGGCTTAGAACTTTGTCACACAACTAGATTCTCTAATCAGCCTTTCACAAAGTGTGGTCCCCGGACCACTAGTGGTCTGCGAGCGCCCCCTGGTGGTCCGCAACGTGAACAACACGACAATCCTAAATTTATTTAGATTAACTGAAAACGTTGTCACACTCAGTTTTGCGACACCAAACCCGTCTTATATCCAAATAACTATGAAGCAGTGGCTTCGGACAGGGTCACTTAAAAGAAGAAAAAATAAAATAACAGATATTTTACAATAAAAATATTGTAAAATCTGCATTTTGTGTTGTAAACTTGTGAATGGTTTATATTAGCATATTGTTCCTGGGATGTTTAGAGTCAGGTGGTCCGTGAGTTTGTGTTGTAAAGGTTAAATGGTCCTTGGACTGAAAAAATTTGACACTGATCTAAATGAATCTACGAGGGGTAATATGATTAATCACAGAATATACTGTACATTCTGGCACGATGAATATTTTCTATTCAACATTAGATGTGAAAGTAGTTATACAACTTTTTATTTAGTACTGGCAAATTCTGACCAATAGGCTACAACTAGTCCTCATAACTGGTCAACTTAAACATAAAAAGGAAGTCTGTGGACGCACACAGCTTGGAAACATGGAAGTGCTGCAGCTTGACAGGGAGGTTTGACATGCCCCTCTTCCCTTCATGGTACAGCTGACTGATTTATAAATCTGAATATGAACCTACTGTCCATTGTTTATATCTGCTTGATTATGAGAGAAATTTTAGCTTGCGTAAAGCCACGCAGTAAAGTCTGCCCGTTTCTGTAGATATATGCACCACAGTGATTTAAACGAGCTGGTGAGTCCATTTTGGGTAAGGCTCCTCTCAGCTCCAGTTACCAGTGCTGTAAGCAGACTGGTGAGGAATGCGCACTGGTATGTTACCACCTACTGAGCAGCTCATCTGTTTTCACCTGACAGGTTTTGTACAAGTGTGAGTGTAAGAACTCCGCTCTATGGAAAACCTGATCACTTCCAAGAAGACATACTGAGCGGTGGTCGTCTTCGGTCCGTTTGTCTGTCTGGAACGTAAATAGAGTCATCACACCTGCATGGTAATGTGTCACATATTGTAACTCAACTCATTCGACAAAAGGAGCATTGCATGTAATGCTGGGACTGGAAACGTTGTGTAGATTCATGTTTTACTTCGATCATGAAAGGTCTTCTATGGGTTATGAGCTGAAAGTAAAGCTGAGGTCAGTCTGTGTAGGACATGAACATTGTCATTACATGTGGCAATTTGTCTGTGGCTTTTTTCCTGTCTTGTATGCCAACAGGGCTAATGGTATATAAAAGAGAAACATATCCATGGGTTGGGAAAAAGAGGGTGCTGAAGTGTTGCAAGGAAACTAACCTACTCTAAGTTATCTGTCTGCATTCCCAGATTCCTTGAGGGTGACAAATTTAAAAGGAGAGGCCCCAACAGATGGACTCTGGGAACATGAGAATAATGCTGCTGGATTTCAAACAGGACTTGGATTTAGACATCATGTGACTACAGATGAGTCTGGCGCCATTCTAAAACTATTCTATCCTTGTGTTGGTATTTCCTTACTTGCTAGTCTAATTTATTTGCCTATCTGTAGCTGTAAAAGTACTGTAAACTATTGGTGGACAGCGAAATTAGTGAGATAGGTGAATAATGAAGCTGTTACAGAACGCTCTGGACGATTGGTTGAAACATGTCAGTTGTAGTGATGGTGTCATCTGTCAGGGAACGGCCACGAATGATTTCACTTTAACACAGAAACAGTGAAACGCTGATAATTCTCCAATGGATTCTCACATTGTACTTCAGCTCTATGAGGCGTTCCTCACAAATTTTATCTGGAAAAGAATCATTCATAGGTAATAGAGATTTCTTGAGTCCTTTTCTCATAAGTTGTGTACATAAAAAACTGTAAGAGGAGCCTAAAAACAGTCGCTTGACAATGGTAGTTATAAGCTACATGCACTCATCAAAAGGCCAACAAATATGATAATCGTTACTGTTATGAGTCAGATTTTTAAAAATAAAAGGAAATATCAATTCAGCAGTGTTTCTGTTGCATAAGTGGGTGCAGTACTGTTAATATTTCTATAACATTTTCTTCCAATACCTTCATCCTTTTAACCAGGGGTTTGTCAATTTTCTCTTACTTACTGTGCTGAACTGAATTACTGATGGAACCATGCGTCATGCAGCTGTTTGCAGACTTCTACAGCTGCAATGATGAACTGGTTTAAATAACTCCTGGACGAGAAACTGGGAGTGAAACATAACGTCTCCATTAACTCATGGCTGATTCAGCTTGCAGTGGCTGGTGCTTAAGGACAAACTCGGCCACAAGAAATCTGATTCCAGACCAGAGAGAATATGAAAGGTACAGAGGGCAAACTGAGACAGAGATATGAAAAGAACAAGCAGTGGGAGAACAGAGACAGGAAGATAGACTGCAGAGACAAAGACAGGGAGATGAAAGTGAGAGAAAAATGTCAAGCGTGCAAGAAATATTCACTCAGTAAAAGCATCCTGTGTTATTCTTATTCTTTGGCTTTCCAGTGATGTATCAGAGACCAAGCTTTGGCTGTGCACAGTGATGGTCTGAGGGAAACGGAGAACTTCTGAGTGTTTCCAGCATGCTTCCCTGTCAGTCACACAGAGGTACTCTACAGGAAACTTCTCCTTGTCACAGGTTACAAAAATAAGCACAAGCATTCTTCCACTTGTTTGGAAAAAGAGACGGCCAGCTAATAAGGAAGTCAGGAAAACTGAGGAGGAAACATGACGAGAGACGAGTAGTGGGGAAAAAAGTTATGAGAGATCTTCGTCTCTGAATAAAAAACTGAAAATCAGCTAGCAAGACAAAGTGTTAGTGTCCAAAATACTTTCCACTTCAAAGAGGTAAAAACATTTACTCTCACATCAACTGTACAATCACAACTAAGATAAATTACCACCACAAAGGCATCTGCAAAGTGATCAAAAACATACTGACAGAATTTATAATGGAAAGAAAAAACTGTCCAAAGTTCAGGCATCATGTTGTGTACTTTGTATTATAAAGGCTTTATGCAGGATTAATGTAAAATCTGCATTATAATAACCAACTTAAAGAATGCTACAGATGTAAATGTAAACAATCTCATATAAAAGCAGGTACACAGAATAAGGTTAAATAGCAGGTGTTGCTATTTAATGTTAAACTTGACAAAAGGAAATATAGAAAAGATGAAGTTAAACATCAGTGAGCTCTGATGTAATATCTGGATTGAACACTCATTTCCAACTTTTTCTGATAAATTTGATCAACTTTAAGCTAAAATGCCAAATGAAACATAAATATGTAAAAAAAAAACAAGCTAAAGTGTCATGACAACTTCATTTGAAGAAACATTATCTTTTGCTTTTCAATATCTTTTTTGAATATTCTTTAAGAGACAGTAAAATAGATTAAAAATGGGGACATCTGCTGAGTTTATAAAAAAATAAAAACAAACAACAACCCAGGTACTATACGATGTGGATGAAGAAGAGGAGGAATGTCGTGTGCGTGAAAATGATCGAACTGTGGGGATTATATTGTGTAAACTTGACAATGTGGAAAACTCAGGATGGAATCACTGACTCAAAAATTCCTCAACCTAACACTGGCAATCATCAGTGCACGAGGAGAAGGATGAAGAGGGAAAAATCCTGAAAAGAGTACAAAATGATGACACAATATAAGAACTATAAAAAAACACACTGTGAGTAAAAACAGAAATAATGAGGACATGAGGAAAGTTGGGAAAGAAACTGTTTTTAGTTTTTGCAGAGGAGGCTATGAAGCCAATCCCAGCTGACATCAGGTACACCATGAAGAGGTCGCCAGTCCATCACAGGGCCAACACACATAGACAAATAACTATGCCCACTCTTATGGGCAATTTAGTCTCCCAATCAGCCTATCCCCAAGGTGCATGTCTTTGGTCTGTGGGAGGAAGCCAAAGTACCCAGAGAACCCACACTAACACGGGGAGAACATGCAAACTCCACACAGAAAGACCACTGTTTGGACATGCTGTGAGGTTGCAGTACTAACCGTGCAGCCACGCTTTTAGTTACCATATCATCTAAAATATAACAATGATAGTGGATTTATTGTTTACTAGTACATTATGTAGGCTATACCTCTACCTTGTAGTTTAAGATATGGGAAGTTTTAGTGCTCAGTTTCTCTGATTACAAAGAGTTAGAGTTTCCCATCATGTGATTTGAACTAAGCATTAAGAACAGTCTAAGACAGCAATATTTGAAGTACATGGCCAAAACAAACCAACTGGGTGAAGACTTGTAATGTTTCATTGGTTGGAGCTGCACAGGCTGATGATCCAAACTCTTCCATCCAAACACATGATTGCAGACAGAAATGATGAGGGATTTACATAGCCTGGACTTGATTTGGGCGAGCATGGAAATGTGGAGTTAATTGACCAACTTTGTCTGTTCTGGCAGATTTTGGGTCTATGGTGTTCTTACTCTGTTTTCTGAGCCAGTTGTAATTTCCATTTCATGTCATGACTGGCGCAGGGGCTGGCTTTGCACACTTTGTAAAGCCTCCTGCCTGGCTTCTTAAAACAGTGTCACTTCACCTCTCATAAACCACAATACATCATGACAGGTCATTCTCCACCCCAAATGGAGGACGTACAGATAGTTGGGAACAAAGAACAATGTAGCAGTACAGTCTTTGGTAATGTCTCATTTCCTGTCCAGCTTGCAGAGATGAAGTGTGTCCTGCAGATCAGCACAGTCTGACAGAGAAATCATTTCCTCTCCTTACTTTTGGATTAGTATCTTTGCGCTGGAAAATAGACCATTTTCGTCAGTTTCAATTCTCACAAAATTGCCTTGTATGAAGGCATTTTGCTCAAATTACCGTAAACATTTACTGGTAATTTGAAACAGTGATGGAAGAAACTGCGAGCAGTGAGAATCCAACACGCAGAGGCCGACAGATCAATGAATAAAGCTACTTCCAAATGCAGAAGGGTTTACTACACATCAGTAAGTTTGAACCCCAATCTCACGTGAAGTATTTACTATTGATTTTTATGATCCTGCTCTGGAGGGAAGGAGAAAGGGTAGAGTGAGAAAATGTGCACAATATAAGTCTTCAAATGTGGAGGCAGTGTGAGCCTGACGGAGTCCATGTGTATGCAGCGTCTGTGTGTCAGAACTGGCAGCATGCTCGGGGATTCTGGCCTTGATTAGGCTCGTCCACCAGTCACTAAGTGAAGCAGTGAATTACCCTGCCATCTCACTGGTGTAATTGGGGACACATGCAGCCTTAAAGCCCTCCTCCATCTTAAGGTCAAAGCAGCGGTAAGATCAAATGCCTGGGTGAAGCTTTCCTCAATAAAACAACAATTGAGCAGGAGAAGGAAAAGAGGAGAGACGGAGGTGGAAGCAGTGAGAGCATATGGAATATCTCTGGTCTCTGTAGTAAAATTGCAGTCTTGTCCTTTTTTTGGTTTCATCAGTTCTTCTTTGTTGCTACTCCTCACTGTTCAGGAGAAAAACAACCTATGTTGTTTCACTTCATTACCTCTACACCCCTTCTTTCAAGCCAGCCCAACCAGCATTCAGTATACTGTACACTGTGTTTCTCTTTTAAACACATTACACAGTGTCCAGGGTCCTTTTCATAGCAATAAAAGCCATGATGGGCTTAGGTCTGGTTCATGCTAACATAAACAATCCTCCCTCCTTTTCAAAAGGCAAAGAGAAACAGAGGTTGAGCGATGGGTTGGTAGGCTACTGAAAATCCACCTATTTGTGAGGCACACAGACAAAGGAGAGCACAAAAAATAGTTTGGACCGATATCATATGCATGGATTTAATGATTACAAAAATGCTGATCATGATTTTAAGACCCTTATGAAGCCAGATTTCTTAACTCTAACCAAGCCTTTGATGATGCAACATCAGAATGGTTTCACTGGCTTTTAAAACTTTATATAAAAGGCATTAAATCTGATGCGTAAGCTGCCATATAGTCCATATTTGGGATAAAATAAGCCTCGGTGCAAAAGAAGGAGGAGACAGATCGATTTGCAAAGAGGATTTGCTTTCTTCAGGATGTGGCAGAGAGGTGCATTATTAATTCTACAGCTTTACATCAGTGTGTATCTGCAGGTTGGATAGTTGTCAGCGTGTGTTCATCAGTGTGTGGCTGCATGCTGGAGGCAACAGACAGACACCACAGACACTGGAGTGTGTCAGAGTTCACATCTGGTGGATGGGCTCTGTTAGCTCCATCTGTCTGCCTGGTATTATAGAGTATAAAGCCTTTGAACTGAGCAGCCACTGCTGACAATCACCAGGCTCCAATATAGCAGGTCAGTTCCCGATTTAGAAAAGTGTGTGTATTTTTCTCCATGTGTATAAAGAGAGGATACGTTAGGTTCACGAAGTAATAGCATATGGCCATTTTAGGTTAAAAAAAGTTTGTTGTCTGGTTTGAGACAATCCTCAGTCTTCTACAATCACAATCTAGCCTACAACCATATTTAATTCAAGTTACTTCAGAAGAAAGTATCTGATTTACTTCAAAAACATGTGGCTCAGCTGGACCCAACAACTGTGCATCAGTGCCTAAACACACTGATGTATACAAGACTTCATTCACAATGAAATGCAAAGGTGTTAAAACTGATCTAAAGGTTTTAAAACTGAGTGGTTCTAGTAACTGTGAATAAGATGAGAAACATGGAAGTGCTCGGCTCTTTTTGCTGACAGGATTGAACCTCTTCAGCTGTCAGCACTGAAGGTACAAAGCATTTAATCCTTACCAGTAATGTTCCCAAGACTTCTGAGAAAGTTCAGGATGTGTAGTTTCAAATCAAAGAGAGATCCTCTAGAAAAATAAAATATTAGAATACATCATTCCTCACGGTAAAACAATTAAACTAGTTTTTTTTAGCTTAATTGCTAAATGTGGCATGTCTGCAGTCACTGCAGATTGAACCACAAAGTCTCATAGCGAGTCCAAAACTGCACAGAAATAAAGCCCTACGTGAATGTAATTTCTTCTCTGTGCATGCATGTACACTGTTCATCCTGTTTACTTTGGATTAACAGGGTGCATGTTGCAGCATAAGCTTATCTGGGCTCATTATTTTATCAACATTCTGAATCACTGGAAGTTTAAGGCAAAACTTTAAAAAATGATAAAAAAACAACATTGTCAAACAGGTATGAGGGTTTATGTTAATCTATCATTGGATATTCCATTAAAAGTCAATGTTCTCTGTTATTTAGGTAAGAAGACAAAAGGAAATTGTGTCTACTAGGTTGGACTTAATTGACCATCTTCAAAACATATCCATAGATGGCTTTTGAAAATCTGGCTCAACTTTCTTTATCAAGATATGAACTTGTGGTGTCCTCACAGTTGGCCTGATGTCCTGAAATAATATATTTCAGATGTTGGAGTGTGTTTGTGGTGGGTGTGACCTTTGGGTCCATTGCTGTGACAACCAGTTCTAAATGCCTAAAACTGAGAAATATGGGCTCATACTATCACCCCAAATGGTAAAAAGACTAACAAGCACTCACACTCAAGACACACTAATTTTGTTATAAGTTGATACGAACAAATAGGATTATAATGAAAAGCCTCATATTCAATAACAAACTTAACTGTGTGGAAATCTATGCTGGAGTGGTTTGATTAATTTAATTTTCAGGCAGTGTAATCTTCAAAAACAACAACCCTCTTCTATTTGCTGTGATTTTCTTTGCTAACAAATCATGAAGAAACACTTTTACCTTCTGTTGCTCACACTAAATCACTGAAAGCCAAAACTGAAAAAATGTGTGTGAAGTCCAAACTTCCAGTGCTCTGCACATCATTAAGCCCTATCTACAAAATGTTTGGAATAAGCTGGTAGGTTGCAGCATTGCTTCCACATGTGGAGGCCAAGCTGAACAGAATGAAACTAAAAACAGTTTACATGTCGCATATCACCAGCCAAATGCTCCAGCTGCAGCTCAACAAAGACCAGACCAGGCCAGCATATACATGTTGTGTGTTTATTTTTGCATGAGTGCATGCTCACACTCACACACAAATTGAGTTGTAAAAAATGTGAAAAATGACTGTGAAACAAGCATGTTCAGTCACACTCATTTCTTTTTGATCACAGATCAGTTATTCCTCCATATGCACTGCACACAATGACAAACAAACTCCAAAGTATGTACACTAACATGCACCACATTGTAGTATCAGCCTCTCCTGATTTAAATCACTTACAGGCTCAGAGTTTAATCCAAACGCTCCTCCTTTGTTTGATGAAATGTGATTTGAACTTGAGCCCTTCAACATTCTTTCATTACTTTACAGTCAACACACAAGCATGCCAGAGCGACTCTATGATCCATCAAATGTGCTATTCTGGGGACACTTTGCTGTTGGAGTGGCTAACCTGAGGAGTGATAAGTAGGATGGATTGTGCCAGTGGTGGCATTTTCTAAAACGTGCATAAGCTGCATGATAAAACGTGCAGGTTTTTTCCTAAGATTTTGTTTATTATTTCAATTTAAGCTCATGGAATGATATGCTCATCTACGGGCTGCTAATCCTAAGCTTTTATATCCCTATTATCAGGATGGGAATGTCAGCTGGTTGGCTAGTTGGATGTATCCACAAACATCTTTTTCTGTACTCATGGCATGGAAAATTAATATGATCATGGAATTGTTTAAACTTTCCAGTGAAGTATCCGCACTTCTTTACTTGATTCGCCAATAAAAAAACATTTTGAATAAGTAGATGTTCACCAATGATTACAGTGTTTGAGATTTTGTCTTTCCTTCATTGCCATAAAACTTTAGTTGGTAGCTCTATTAAAACATCCATCAGGCTAGCTGGACTGGGAATCCAGCTTCTGTCAAGGTCACAGTACAGACAAATCATTAAACAGCAGGGCCCTCGATGCTCATTTTCTCCACAGAGCAGATGACAAAACTGAACCACTGCCTATAAAGGCTCCAAAGAACTAACTATACCAGCCATGACCATCTGACCTTTCATTAGAACTAGTGACAGTGAGGCAAGACAGCTGGGCAGAAATGAGAAAATGAGCAGTCAATCACGCTATGAATAGAGCTTTGTGTCATCTTCAAGGTCTAAAAGAGAAGAAAGAAGAGGAAAATTATATTCATGATGAGGGTAGATAAAATGAGAGAAGAAAACAGTAATGGACGGCAAAGGAGTAAAGGGTAAGAGGCAAGGGAGTAACCTGGATGGTGTTAGCAGATAGCAGCTTCTCCAGAGTAACATTTAACCAGTTATGATCTGAGAGATCCTCACTGCTATAAATCCACAGGAATTCTGAGCGTGCTCGCAGCCTGGAAAACAAAGCCTGTGTTTTCCTTCAGCCCTGTCGTCTAATCACTTACACATGAGGGGAGGAACAACAAAGCTGGAACGGCGGAGACGTACAGACAGAAGAACGAAAGCACTGGAGATGAGAGGAGGAGGCCACTAAGGGCCGGAGCCTTTGATGCCCTGTCTGTCTTTGAAGCGCGTAGCAGTCGGGGAGAACTCAGTAGACAACCAAGCCAGGCGGGCAGCAAGAGCAGAGCAGAGGACTGTGCAAAGACAAAATACTGGAAAATATGAGGTGCAAAAATCAAGTTTGTTTACAAAAAAACATTGTCAGGAGCTTTCAGATGCAATATCCGTATAGGCTATGTGAGAGATCCAATGACTATCACCCAGACCATTTTATCTTTCACATGTTCCATCTTACTTCATCTTATCAAGAGGTAAAGTTTTGCACTTCATTAAATGGTAAACTCATCTGCACTGACCATGACAATCCATACACAGAGGTTAAACACACCAAACTATAAATCCAGCTTACCCTTGCAGACTTTTTTCCCCCTCCACAGCATATAACTCCTGCTTTATAATCTCGCTTGGCTCACTTAACTTGTATCTGTTCCAAGAATAACACAGCAAAAAATATAAAGCAAAGAAAAGCAGAAACACTGTTTCAAATATCAGGCTCATTTTTCAAGTCCTCATACTCAAAATAAAGTAAAGTATTATCTTGTTGTTCTTGCTGGACGCTTTGTTTCACAGAAATAAACTTCTGTCAATATATTAAGCTGCGATTTCAATCTGGAGCCAAGTTTTCATGTTCATCTTCATGACAAGGTGATGAAGTCATGGCATTTCTGCAACAAAGTGATTTGAAGTGAAATTTCACAAATGGAGAGTGTAATGTTTGTTTTGCAAGGATTTTAGCTGACAGGGGGAAATTGATGTATGTGTAGTTGCATAAAGCAAGACGCGCTCACATTAGTGCCGATTAGTTACACCTGATGGTTGACTAGATCGAGTCACATCACAAAAGCAAACTGGGTGCAGATTTTTTGTGAATTTCATTAAACAGCGAAAAGAGGAAAATGCTACGGACTATAAAATGTATTAAAAACAGTTTGTGTAGGGGATATTTACAAAAACATCAACTGGAGAGCAAAATCCTGCACTCCTGCACTGTAAATGGGTGTAAAATATTGCTGTTGAAAGCAGGCAGAGCAGCTTTTATAGCTTCACTTTGCTGCAGGATTCTCCTTTCATGCTTCCTTTCATTTCATTTTCTATTTTATATGTATGTGTATCTTTCTCAGTGCACTTATCCACTAAGGACATATCTTTTTTATTATTTCTTCATCCTTATATTAGAAATTTTACTCAGCGCATGCACAAATCGTCACTTTAAATGCTGGAGCTGCAAAGCTGTAATTTATGACAGCAATCCGACTTAAAGACAGGAGCTACAGTTCAGAAATCTGCAGGGGAACATGAAAGACTAAACACATCAGCTGAGGTTTACACTTTTCATCCTCTCTACACATGCAGACACTTGAAATGTTCAGACATTCAGCCTCAGCTTTACATTGCACACAAACACACACACACTTTCACTTTTTTCCCCCATCTTTGATCGTTATCTTTGCTGCCAAATCCAGCTCTTTGGTTTTCCCTTTTCTGTTTTTTTTCTGTGTGGCACATCCATAAGAGAGCATGTTGATAGTCTAATTTATTTTTTGTCATTTGTTTTTGGTTGGGGGATAACTTAATGGCATCTAAATGTCTAAAGGTGATCAATAATAAGAATAATTAAAAATCATTACACAACCAGTCATGGCTGCAGACACATATCTTCTGTCCAGCGTTGCTAGAAGGATAAAATGACCCCGTCTGTGCATTTACTGCCCAACTGAAACCAGAGAATGAGTCTCTCCGCCAATAAAAGTAAAAGGTAGCCAAACATAAATACTCTTGCTGACCCCAGTAGGAAAATCTGACATGTGCTTTTTTTATACGATAAGGGATTTTCATAAGGGCCTCTGAATAAGCATTGTACTTCTACTGTTTGCCCCATTTTTCTAAGCCCCGTGCTTATTTGAGTTTATTTGTGACAGCTCACTAGACGTGTAATGTTCACCATCTTATAAATTCACACATTGAAAAAACGTATCATAACACCCTGGGGACCAATACTGAGAACACCAGTCATAATAATAATGTTGGACTGGTACCACAAATGACTATCAAGTGCAAAACACTCCAAACTTGTTAAGCCAGTATTCATAGAGAGAAGTTAGCCTCATGCCCCTGACCTGGTGACACTCTGTGTGATACCCTTATAGACCTTTATCATTGGTCCTCAACGAATGCTAAATTGGTGAAGTATTAATCCTCTAAATAATACGGCAACCCATTTTCTGAGTAACATAAAGTGCATCATTATCTCTGTGATTCAAGCTGTTGTTTCCCTTCTGTCATCTAACCCTTGTGCAAAAATACCTTCTGACTTTTGTGCCAATTCTGTGACCCAAAGACCAGACTTTCATCAAGCTTCTTCAGAAAAATGACAGAAAATATTTTTGAGACAGGTTTATATATCTATATTTCATAATTTATAGTTACAAGTGTTGTGTAGAGGTTTTTTAATGACGTATTTGACGTATATTTGACGTAAAAAAATAAATTAAATTTACCCAACTGGTTTAGCATGAAAAAAACCTGCCAAAATGACCAAAAATTATTTAAAAAAAAAAGCTTTTAGTGAAAATATATGATAGACGTTAAGGTCTAAATAGACAAAGGGGTCACTTACTCCATAATGACGGTGCTGCTGTAATACACACCCAGTTGTTCGTCTGCCTATAACCCTTCCTCCAGTAACAGTAGAGACCTCGACCATTTAAAAGCTCTGATCTCACCATTTATGTATCTTTGCTGCTGCCAGACATTATAAGGTCCTAAAAGGTTCTGGCTGCCTGTATGATCTTTGGCAATATGGATTTGTGGCAGGGAAACAGGTAGTTAGACCATAAAAATTGTGCACACGCTTACAGAGTCTGGGCTTGTGCAGCATACTGTAGGCTGTTAATGCTTCTCAAAGGACCTTTCTACCCTCTTGCTACCTCTTAAGTGTGCCCTGGATGTTTTCTGGTACTGCTGGCATACAGCATAATTCACACACTTTTTTCTTCTTCCTCTTCTGAATAAACGCTACACGATTAACTCTTTGTGTGCATATAATACAACCTCTCCAAGGTTTGGAACTGATTAACTTAGTTATTTTTCATGCTTCCTCTAGTACTGAAGTGTGATTGTTACAAACTGTGACCAGGACTTCCAACAAGGACAGTCCCAGCTCTCAGTGCAGCCCCATAAAGAGAGGCCTCCTAAACTTTTACAGGCTGACAACAGCTTGGCTTCCACCACTAACTAAAATGGTTCAAGTAAGTCTGTAGAACAATTTCAACAGTAACTTAAATGTTCAATTATTTGTTGCTACTATATAGCAACTAAACTTGATGGAGAAAAGCATAAAAAAGAAGATTTCTGAGGCTCATGACTGTTAATAAGCCAGAAGTAGTTTTAAAAATTGAGCAAACAGAAATTTATTCCACAAGTTATTCAGTTATTTTGTGTAGATACGTTTCTTTGTGCAGATAAATACAGGAATATCAAAATTGTATATAATCCATCCTTATTCAATCATTGTCAACAAAGGCATATTAGAATATTTATAAGCAAACTCAGCTGTTTGTTTCATGACTAGATGAAAAACTTGAACCATTTCTGAATGAAAATGGGATATGACGGAACCAGAGAGGAAGCAGCAAACTAAACACTAACAAAGTACGGATTGTTACAGAGTCATCAATCTAAGTCAGAACAAAAACACTTTCCACATGACCAAGGTTTTGCTTTCTAAACCTAAAAACAAAGAGAAGCAACATCTTGGAAATGTAGTTTCAGTGTTTTACAAAAGCTAAATAATGTTAGGCCAGTGTAAAAACAATTAAACCACATAATTAGCCTAATTATGTTGTTACTGGTCCACAAATGTGTCAGTTTGAGTCAATTCATCAAACTGGTGTTGCTTGACAGAACTTCTCAGGTCTAACTCCTGTGTCATTGCTGTGCAAACTGTGAAATAAGCAGTAAGAGCTTAAAAAGATGCCTCGCTCGTACAGCACCCACTGAATTTCAACTGTAACGCATGTAAAACTCTACACATGCAAATCTAGATGCCACTGCATTCAAGGTCACTTTACACTTGAGACCCTGATGAGTGGTATTGATGGTTAAAAATCTGTCACTTCAGTTGGACTGCTATAAAAGGCTGATGCATGATAGCTAGTCAGCTTGCCTTGCTTATGGAAAGGAAATGTCTTTTAGGCTTGCCAGACTTGGATTTGCTTTTTCTTTGACTGATTAGATTTACATCATAGTGATGCTGGGCATCATGGAGCCAGTTCCAATTGCAGGGTTTAAGCATGCAACTAACATTGTCATTATCCCCAGAGACATTCCGAAATGCCATACCAAGGAATAACAGTAAATAATAAGTTGGACTAAATATGAATGGCTGGTCATTACATGGTGATTTATGAATGGTGGTTAACAGCGGCTAAAAGCATCTGCCAAAAGACTGTATAGTACAGTAACAGTGCACCATCTGAGAGTACTAGTATATCACTATTTATGATGTATGAGTATGTCTCTGGTAGATTAACACCCATCTTTTCATTCCCAGGGGTAAAATAGAACATTATTCAACTCTTTGATGAGATCTTTTCACATCATTTAGAAGAGCTTAACACAAGGCCATTTTCAATAGGTCGAGTATTTCAAAGTACATTATCTTGGTTTAATGGCTTAAAGTTCTATTAACTTGAATATGTCTGCAAAGATAAGAGGTGTGAGACAGTGGAACATAAGAAAAGAAGAATTGTAATAACTATTCAGACCAAAGGATGTGTCATAAACTTCTTTTACCTTCACAGCGGGAGATGGAAAGAGCAAAGGAAAGGCTACTGGGGACCCAAAAAGAAAGAAGAAAGAGAAAGCTCATAAAAGCAGCATGTATCTCTTTAATTTTCACACTCGCTGTAACTTTCACAAGCTGCTATGGCAGACCAGGAAAGCGAGTGAGTAAAGGGCTGTGAGCAAGGCCCCAGGTATTCACATCTTCCTGCAGCACAAGCTATGATGGGAGGGGCAGGTCCATTCCTGAGCATAAACGGTGCAGAAGCATTTAGCTACGTGTTGCTTTTCACTCTTCTGCAAAAAGGTGTCTGATGACAATGCAGCAACACAGGATTTGGGTAATGACAACAAACGAAGTGGTGTACATGAAAACCTGTTCCATCTGTTAATAGTGTTGTTAACAGAACATGCTTCTGCAGCATGCAGGTATTTGTGAGCCAAATAAGTTGAGTCTTGCTGCTGCAGGAGTGTTTTTGGGAGGCATGTCAAGTAAGGTAGATTTTGTAAAAGAGCTGGCAAGCAGTGCACCCTTTTGTAAGGAGGACGTTTGGGCTTAGATGCCCTGATGGCATTACTTGTATGGGTGGTATTCATATAGAAAGAAAAAACAAGCTTTCCTGACACTTGCTTTTATTGTCCTAGGTGAGATCACTGCTTAAGGTGTATGACTGGATGAGTATAATTTGTGTATATAAAAGCAATAAAAAGGTAATTATAGCTAAAGTTCCCATGGCAGTGTTATTTCCATGTCTGTATGGCTTTTCTATATGAGATAAGTGTGACTTGAGAAAAAGGTCTAAGCAATTCAGGGGTAATAAATCTGTGTGTGTTTGTTTGATGATGAATGTCATTCTGAAGCTTCTGTGGTCCAAAGTGGAAGGTGCTGATGTCAAACTAGATAAGGTAAACAGCTGGAAGTCTCACTTTACCTCTGCTCTCTGTACACTCTCCCTCAGCTTGTTCCCCCTCAGGCAGTTGTACTGGTTGGCATGTGGCTACCATCTGTCTGCTGTTCAGGTGATGCTGCCGTCAGTGTGTATGTTTCTTTTATTATCTCAAAATGCTACTCAGAAAAACGTAGTACCTTTTTTTTTTAAGTTCATCCATTTGTTCATTCCGCTATTTGGGGTCAAGTTGCGAGAGCAGCCGCCTATGCAGGGAAGTCCAGACTACTCTCCCTGACCACATTTGCCAGATCATTGGGGGCATTTCAAGGTGTTCCTAGGCCAGCTTTGGGATACAGCCCCACTGGCTCTTCCTGGGTCTTCCCTGAGGTCTCATTCTGGTAGCAACTCTATAATGGAGAGCGGTTGCAGAGCCCAAGCAATGCATTGAGTCCAACTAGATCTAGCCATAACCACTCAAACTCGTGTGCCAGCTCAGGCTCCTTTCCTGCCAGAGAGGTGATGTTCAAAGTCCCCAGATTTAGCCTTTGAAGCCAAGGATTGGACCACAACGGTCCCTGCCTTCAGCCAGTGGCCAGCTAACACTGCATCTGATCCCTATGGTCCCTACCACTGGTGGTAAGCCCTTTTTAGATGGGGGTCATCCTTTGGTCTGAGCCTGGCTGAGCCCCATGGGCAAAAGCCTGCTCACCAGGCATTTGTCTCCATGCCCCAGCTCTGGGCAAAGGATAATTGCCTCCAATGTTTTTATACATCATATGGGTTCCTGATAACATTTTCTTTAAATATAACCAGAATTAATCCAGTACAAACTGAGGTTTATTGGAACAAGCAGCCGGCCAGACAAGTACAGCTTTTGTAAGCATAACAGAAACTATTGTCCTCATGAACTAACTTTTACCTCCAAGTTTTGTTTTCTGAGTTAATTGAGTAACAACCTTTATTACTGAAGACACAAAAAATGCTAGCCATCTTATGCAAACTTAATTTTACTTGGCTTGTGGATCATGAGACCGATTAGTTCGGATACAATTTTAAAAATGTTGAGTCTTTAAAAAAAAAGTCTGTCTCATCTAATGATATCAGGACATCTCTAATGTCCTTTTGGTGATGAAAGAGCCTGTCAAACAAGGGTCAGTCAGTCTTTTACTGCCTTTTTTTCACTAGCCACCCCCCGCTATTACTTTAAAAAGTGTGTAGTAGTTTTTTTGGTCTTTTCCTCTCCCATTTTTGTCTTGGTTTTAACAGGTTTCAGGTCAAGGATATCTTAACTGCTGAACTTTAATCAGACTTCTGTCACAGGAAATTAATTGCCTTATTCTCTAAAGGCAATAACTTAAAGCTGACAAAATCTCCAGTGTGGGAGTAAGATTACTTTATGCCCATTTTTTCTTGGTTCAAAATTACACAGACAGCAAAAAGTCCATAAACGTTTGGATGCTGTTCTGTCTTTTGAACAAACATGGCTTTAAACACTCTGACCTCATAAATGGGTCAGTTTATATCAGTTTCAAACCTTCTCTAACATCACAGCTTTTTTATTCCCATCAATGCCAAACAGCCACAATGACATCAAACAGCCATGAAACTTTAGTGTCAGCTAAAACTTATTTTTCCCCTCGTTTGAGGATATTTTCACCACTCTTTCTGCTAAAAGCTTCACATGGGTGACATTTTGGATGTGTTTGGCTCCTTTGAGGACTATCCACAGTGCGGCTGTGCAGTTAAGCAAAGCAATTGTGAATACGAGTTAATGGAAATAGAAATAGACTGACAAAGAATAAAGTACAACATTTTCTGTGCTGCAATTAATATTTTGGAAACATTTCTTTCTTGGAAAGAGACTCATCAACCCTGTGGGATCATGAACCCAGCAAGGAACTACAATCACAGTTTGCTTTAAAGATGAATAAATGTGAGATGTTTTCTAAGTTGCTAAGCAGCTGAGTTAAAATAAACATGATTACAATCATGAGAATTACATCAGTGATAACGTAAATATTGTGATTATTAAATTCAGACCTCTACTGGCCAGTTATATAAAAATACCCACAGTTTCTTTAAACGTCACTCCACCATTTATCTCCTGCTAACGGCTTTCTATATCATCCCTCCCGCTTGCTCCTCCCCGGGTTTTTCTTTGGGGAGCGCCCCTGTCATCGTTATGACACCTCCCACCCTGATGAAAACGCTACAGAACCCAGCAGCAAAATTCCTATTTGTTTTACAACCTTCTCTCGACTAATAGCTCAGTATCCTGCTGCCTTCAAATTAGGCCTGTCATTTTCGCTCGGCCTGCACTGCTTTAATTACACACATTAACACACACTGTGCAAACAGAGAAATTACAGACCCTTGCATTATCAGTCTTTTTCTTTTCCATATTTGTCTTGGCAAAGCAACTTATTATTAATTGTTGATCTGGGGCGTCTGTTTCTTTTAGACACAGAAGGAATGTACAAAAACAAGATGGTGTTTCACATCTGGGAGGTAGAGGATGATTCATAATGAAAGAAAACAATAGGGTTACTTTTGGCTGGTGACAACAGGGCCTGAGACTGATGCTGAATGCAGTTTTTGTGACGTCAACCTTATCTTAATTAAGTTAAGCTGATGTCCAGGTAATGGATCATCAAATTCCAAGAACAATGGTCCATGGATTTATTCTGTCCGAACAATTCCTTCTTTAGTCTGTGGAGAATTGTCCATCATAGATTTGGCTCCAGTTTTCATTACACACACAGGGAGGAAGCAATTGGATGAAACCACAATGCAACTACCAAAATGTTCAAATTGGGATAAGACAAAGTGGAGGTAGATTCCTGTAATTCTCTCAGTAAGACAAGATAGCCAGCTGTGCAAATGACGCATTACCAAATGCAGCCTCGGGAAAACCAGAAATCAACTAAACCCAAATCAATGGATTTTAAAATATTCCTGTGCATTTACCAAAAGTGCAAAACTAAAAAAGGCAAACCTTTTCAGACCCTGCTCATGCTGACAAACAAAAGGAACTGACAAAGATATTATTTGCAACTATTTTATTATGTGTTGTTTAAATAATATAATTATTAAGTTAAATTTGAGAAGACTAGTTTCTCAGATGTGAGGTCCTGCATATCTGGTCATGGTAAAACATTAGATCAAAGCACATTTACGCATGTGTTTCCACTACATGTACAATAAGTGATTGTGATGCCCTGCTAAAGCAAAATATAATAAGAAAAAAATATTTTCAAAATATAATTTATATTGTAAGAATGGATCCATATGAACATAAAGTCTTTATTTACTGACCATGAGAGATTTTTCTCAGAAAATGTGATGCTGCTTTGTAAATAGCTTAATTTTGAAAAATGGACACTGGTGTTTTAAACTTCCTGTCTGGTTCCACAGCAGCTCACTTGAGTGTGAAAAGAGGTGACAAAGTAGACATACTCAAGCTGCAAACCCAGACAGTTAACAGTGGGGTCTATGAAGAAGTGCCTAAACTGGCAGTTCACCCATAATCCACCAGGGGCTTCATAAAGAAGTCAAATGACATAAACTTTCCTGTTAAAAGGCCAACTTCACAGCAGAAATCAACCTGTTTACAGTCTGGTACAGACAGCATTTTAGGCTTAACAAATCCTCTGTTATCTTGTCTCTTCCATTCCATTTTGAGTGCTATGTATTTCGCTTACAGGAATGGTGTTTTACTGAACATGTTTCATGTTCAGCGTCATCATTTGGCTCTTAATGATCTGGCTACTTACCCCGTAGATGTTGAATGGTGTTGAATGTGTCAACTCATCTAGAGTTTGAAAGAACTAAAACTAGTTTCCTGGTATTGTGGGATTATAAGTGCATATGTGGCTCTTTATTAACTAGAAAAAACACTCCGAGAGCCCAGACCTGCACCAAGCAGCACCATAATGTTATTTCAAAGTGATCTAGAATCCAAGATCTTTTCCAGATCTATACCAAAATATAATAATTCATTCCCAGTGACTCTCCCAACATATTCTGAAAATTTAATCAAAATCCATCAATACCTTTTTGAGTTATGTTGCTAACAGACAAACAAACAAACAGACAAACTCTGGTGAAAACATTACCTCCTTGGCAGAGGTAATTAAGGAAATGCGAATGCAAGAGGATATGTCATGGTTTTACCCCTGTGAAGGAGACGTAAGAAAACAAAGAGGTTCGATGTTCAACATTTATCATAACTTCATGTCCTCAAGTTCTGAGGAACAGAAGTGATTGATGAGAACCATGGCAACAATAACTGCACCTCATGCAACAGACTAAAAGATGTATTGTCTGTTTGGTAAGCAGTCAGAATCAGGGGAGGAGAGAATATTGGTGGGACAGAGTAGAGTAACTGTGCCTAACTTTCCCTAATCAAGAGCCTGATACGTTTAGGTAGAAATCCAGTCTGTGTCACTACATAAAGCTGCACTGTTATTGCCGTGAGACAATCCTAAATCCTGGAGGAAATCCTGCATATGTTCAGGAGATATTACTGTGTTTCCATGCAATCTGAGTAGATGCTATACATGTTTCCAGACACTGACCTACACACTTACAATGTCATGCTTTGACTTTCTTGCTTTTTACATTTTCTAAGTGAAAACACTAAATATGCTAAATCGACCACAGAAAAAAATGAAGCACCTACTAAAGTTGAACCTTTGGATGTGATCAGAAGACATATAAAGACAACAAATCCTAATTAGGCATCATCTTTTTGTACAGTATACAACCTACGGTAATCAAGTTAACAGCTTTGTGAGACAGTTACGAAATAGAATATCATCATACAGGAAACATCATGCAATTTTTTTAATTAAGTGATTGAATTGCTGTTTGATCAAATGAAGAATTTTTTCATTTCCAGGCTCACAATACATACTGCAGTGTAAATGACAAAAATGTATCCTAACAAGCACACTAAAGTCTACTCACACACACAAACAAAGGGCCTATTGAGTGCAGTGTGGTAACAGCCCTTAATAATAAAGGCAAGCTGGAGCAGACTGAAAAAAAAGCACACAGTTGGGTCCAAATGCTTCATGAATCTGGACATTTGATAGCTGCATGTGAACTGTTTGCTTGAGATTGTGACACTGATACTTTCTAATAAAACAGGTCTCTGCAACCATGCATCCAGCTAGTAGAGAGGTCATTACTGAAAGGTCAACCTGAACATGGACAGAGAAGCTAGTTGGGTGGGTGGGGGGTCACTGTTAGTTATTCCTGCAGGATTATTAAGCAAAAACACCAATATATTAATCCTACTGTGACCTTTGTTAAGAAAACTACAAGTGGTAAAAAGTAAGTGGTGGATTTTACCTTCAGTCCATAACACTGACTAAAGACTAAGTATGAATTTTTGTCACTTTGCAAGAACACTTTCCTTT
>JBAMHV010000015.1:7222824-7254106 GCA_037177535.1 Pseudomugil gertrudae
TATATATATATACATACACATATATATGCTCTAGAGCATGCAAAGTATATATTTTATTGCTTTAACTAGCACTTCAAATTTTGTGTGTCTATTGAGGTTAAATACAAAACTGAGTCAAGAAATTTCTGCAAATTATTTCAGAAATTAAGTGACCACTTACACAGGAGACCGAACAGTAAAAACATGGAGGAATGTATCCAATTCAAGAAAAACCCCAGATCACTGGATGAAGATGAAAGAGGCTTCTGCAAAATGCTGAATGTTGCTAAAATAAGTCTAATTCCATAAAGTTAAATCGTTTAGAAAAAAATTTATGATTTTAGGTCACAGTGTCACATCCATACAACCAAAAGTCAATCAACGCTAATAACTTAGAAATGCAGTAGACTGGCATATGTTTAACATTTACAAATTCTGGAATGTGAAAAATATTTTATGACTCTTTTTAACCACAATCACATGTTCAATTTCCTTCCCAACTTCAACTGATTATGATGACCACTTTTCTGAAACACTAATATGATGCCTCTCCCACTGACAACAATTATAGTGAAACTGGCTCGCTCGTGCTAGAAGTCTTTATTTACTTTACTGACGCCAACCTCTTGTCAATTTCTCGCTGCAAAACCCATCCCCTCATGGTTTAAATTAGCCAAAAATGCACTTGATTATGGCTTACAGGGACTGTTTGAAAAAAAAAAAGCACCATAAAACATAGATCTCAAAAGATATGAGAAGAGGGACGCACTGGTGACAGGGAGATGGAAAGCAGAACCTCTTGATGTATGCTGTTTGTTTGCCCAATGACATTATGACGGCTCTGCTTGACAGCTAAAAGCCACAACTTTGCGATGATTATAGCCATGGTAAATGGATGCCACAGAAAGAACAAAGTGCAGCAAAACAAAAGCAGAGAAGAGACGTTAATGACATGAACAGGAGTATTATCAGTTCTGGTGCAATAAAATAAGAAGATACTGCTTTCCCTCTAGTGTCCTTTACAATCAAATCATAGTTAATTGTGGTTGTTTATTGATGTTAACTGTAGGATCAAATAAATATATGTGTGTCCTGGAAAGATAATTATATAATAAGCTCTTTTTTTAGTTATTCACAGGCAGCGCAGGAAAACTGGAGGCTACTGTGATGATGCGATAAGTCTTATAGTTTTACTAAAAGGGCCATTGTTAATTCCACTGATTTCATTTTAAAACATGGGAACTTAATTAAAAAAATGAATGAACTAATAATGCGTGGAAGATATAAAATAATTACCTTTAAAATCATTTTAGTGATTTGGGAGGATTTATTTATTTTTCTATCATGTAAGAAAGAGAATTTGACATATCTGGATTGAGGACTGATGTTATTTTAAATTTCTACATTTTCTGTCTCAGGTGGCAGACTTACTGATGATGAAGCTCCTCATTAGATGCAGCTCTACATGATACCCTGTGAAAAATAATTAATCCATAATCACACACACACTTAACATAGAGCCATGATTTCTCTGTGTATGTTTATCTGGAATGTGATTAAGAGTGTGCCTCAATTCGTCAAACAAAAAAGCTTTTTGTTTTTCTCTGCAGTTGAAATCCCCACATAACCGCATGTCTGCAGGGTGGTGCAGCAACAGCCCCAGTAAGCGAGCCTGAGCTGTCACTGAAAGTCAACAATCAGCTGAATGACAAATATGGAACAAGATGTTTATAGGCGATAGTATGTTTGTATAAAATATGTTCTGTTCGGGTGTGAAAGAAAGCATTGCATGTCTATTATATGCATAGGACACAGAATGGCTTATCAGAGTGTGTATGTCTGTGTAAATCAGTGCCACAGTTGATAAATGTGTATATTGAATGCCACAAAAGAAAATCCTTCACATGGCCCCACTAAGACAGACAGACGGTGGGTGTTTAGACTTTGGGTGGTCCTTTTTGGTCCATCTACTCTGTCACTAAAGGTTTATAATTCCCTCCTGTTAGTAGGAGAAAAATGTGTCATGTCAATGTGTTTCTGCCTTTGTGAGTCAGTCAAATATTTTCCTCAGGGTTATTAAAACTGCATATATTAAATGTGTTGCGTGAAGGAAGTTAAGTTAGTTTAAGTTAGGCTCACATCAACATCTGCAAACATACATCTCAACCAAACTCACAACCTCCAAATACACTTAGATTTTTTTAATCACATAGATAAGAAAGAAATAAAGTAGGAGGCAAAGCTTGACCCCATCAGTTTAATCAGAATTATTGCCTGTATACTAAATCAGCATAACATTATGAAATTAATAAAAAGAATACCAAAGTCTTTACAGACCAGATATAAAAGAATGTAAATGGGTCTAAAACTAAAGGCCCGTCTACAAGACATACTTCAATACCAGACAGGCACAGAGGTCTGTGTGCCTGCTAGCATTTTCTATACATTACACAGTATTAAAGACAAGACAGCATTAATTAATTCATAGTCTATGACATAAACAATGATGCAATAAAGCAATAACATGTCAGATATATAGGAATAATCCAGTGAAAATAATATGGAGCCATAGGGTGGTTTCAAATATTAGGTACAGTAGTATCTAGAACAAACATCTGAAATAAGATACATGCAGCAGCCCTGACACAAAGTATTACGTGGTTAAATGATGTTGTATGATGCATTGCAATAGCTTATGAAGAAAAGGACAAAGAATGGGGAAAATTGTGGTGGTCGTGGTATAGAAACAGAATTCATATAACTTCAAATGGATCAAACTTCCTCAAAAGTTATTGATCTTGCCAGTCAGACACCAAACAAAGGCTTCATGTGGCAGAAATGAGCATGAAATATGGTCAAGTAACTCGTGGTCTTTCATATACAGAGACATAAACATACACACACACACACACACACACAGCAGCAGCAGCAGCAGGGAAAGGGAGAGGTGTAACACACTGTGTCTCCCCTAATAACATACCAAATCCATCAAGGTGCCCCAACATCAAGCTCACAGGACTGCAACCACTGGAGACACAGATGGTTTAATAAACCAGCACAAGGCCGAATGAAGGCTTTGTGGATTAAGGTACATATAGAGTTGAGTATAAAGTGGGTTTGACCCATGATTATCATATATAATCCCATTACTGTCACATACGCTATAACACAAACATTTCACACAAAGGCAAGCCTGTCTAGCAAATAACAAACATGGCCTGAAAATGAATAACACATGGATGATTTCAGGAAAAACTGATAAATTCTTTATGAAATCATGGTTTAGATACGTTTAAATGGGCGAATGGTATTCTGTGGAGGAATCTATAGGGTAACACTTTAAAATATGTACTATGAAGCATTGTTTAGGCATTAATAAATCCTGAATGAATCATTTATAAAGTACATTTTCACCTTAAAACTCATTAGCAGATACTTTATAAAACACATTTATGAATGTTTTACTCTTCATTATTAAGCTCATCTTCAGCGTGTTTAATGGATGTATTTTTATTGTTAACCCTTTATTGGGCAAATTTGCTCAGCAATGTCAGGCCACTGGACTTGAATCTGCTGGGCTGCGAGATCCAAACAGCAGGGGGTCAAAGAGGACGATGAGGGGAGGAGATTTACACACAAACAAGTTTTTGGATGGCACCGTTCATATAAGCCTCCTGTGTTCTGCTTTTGGCAGATGGAAATATGAACATTTGTCTTTACTGTCCAAATAAGCAAAAAAAAATAGCTACACCTTAATAAAACCTGGACAAAACACACGAAATATACGGTACTGCAACGCTGGGAGGGATTTGGAAAGCAGTTAATGGCCATGTGTTGGCACAGGTAGAGAGCTGTGAGAGGTGACAAGCCCCGTTGGTTTTAATAACCAACCTCACAAGACTGAAGCCTTTATGTCACAAGCAGAGCACTTTGAAACATCCTGTGGATGCCAGAGAGATGGTGATAAGGACACTGCACTACCTCATTTATTTCTCCCACAGTAAGTTTTCTTTTGGGACCAAAAATTCCACATCCCTACAAATCTAACACAGCTGCAGGTCCATCAGAGACACACATTGCCCTGTCCTGAAAATGAAAAGCATTTATAATATATATATATATATAAATATATATATATATATATATATATATATATAAATAAAACAGAAACACTATAAAGTCACTGTTCATGTCTGGTAAAAAGCTACTATTGTACTTTTAAGGTAACTAGGTCCCTAGAGCTCAATATTAAGAGCAATGGACAAGCAAAAATTTTATTTTATTCTGCACAATCCACATTTGTCATGTTTTGGTGGCATTGAAAGGGAGCTACCCTTGTCAAAAAAATAGTTTAGCAACAGAGTACCAATGACCATCCAATATTAACCTATTTCTGACTATAAAACTCAGTTTTAACACTTCCTACCACCATCCTCCGATCACATCCAGTATGGAAGCCGATCAACCTACTAAACACCATCAGTCTTCTATTCACACTGACCCAGTTGCTTCAAACAAACATGTAAAAACACACAAGAAACGAATTCTTGTGCACGAGCATCAACCCACATATCATCACACTCCCCCCTTCTCTGACTGACACACACACCATGGTGTCTGACCTGTCCGTCTGTCAGCACACCAAAAGGCCCCTTTGTCCTTTGATAACCCTTGTCCAGCCGCCTCTACGGGAAGCTGTCTCTCTAACAAGTCTTGCCCATGGCAGGAACTCTGAGCTGGGGGTACGGAGCAGAACAATGCCCTCTCTCCTGAAGGAGGCACGCTCACACAGGGAGCTCTAATGAAATCCATGTCTCCACAGTCTTTCCCAACCTCGAACAACCCCCCTCTTTTTCCTTCTTTTCTTGGCTTTCTCTTCTGATATTTCCTGCTGTTGAAATGTGTGTTTCGTCAAGGAGCTGATTTTTGAAAAAAAGTATATTTAGAGCTGAAACCTGGCCACCTCACACTCAAAGAGTAGAGCATAGAGGAAGCAAAGAAAAGACAGATGAGAAGAAATCAGGGGCAGGAGGGACAAAGATAGGCTGACCTCTGATTGTGTCAGATGAGTTGAGAGTAGTAAAAAGTAGCAGGATCATAAAAGTCCTGTCCACATCTGCTGTGGAAATCCATCTGGACAAGTCACCTCACAACAAATGCTGAATTGTCTATGAATCACATTCCTCTACTTCACAGTTGTTGAAAGTTCTCAAATTATTTTCCCATTAGAATATAACATTTTGTACTTTTATATAACAAACACGAGGCAAAGGATTATGCCATTAGGGATGTTGACAGCTTAAAATTAAACAGTTTATCATTACTGCTGATGATACAAAGACAAACACAAGCCAAAGCCAACAATTATGTTTTCTGATTATTTCATTTAGATTTCAGCTGTTCTACACATAAACCATGAATATCTATATCTATTCTTCTCTGTTTCACATTTATTTCATATAAGCTTTCTTTCATTCACACAACTTGTCAGTGATAGGGGCCTTCGCGTTTAATATCTCTGTCAACACTTTAGAAAGAGATGTGGTGTTGTGAAGAATGAGCCAAACGACAAGGAAGGCGATTTCCCTGGAGCCACTTGTAATTGCTTCAAGCTTAGACCAGATCGAACAAAACCGGGAGGCCTGGTGCAGAAAGTCTGACCTGAAATGCTTTGTATCCAGCCACTGAGGCAACAAGCTGGCTTCTCAAAGAGGTGGAGTGGATAAATATAATGTGGTGTTACCATCTCATTGTATTTGCAGGGTCTTCCTCAGGAGGACTACCACACAGAGAGAGGCACAAAGAGGCACGTTTTCTGTAAATCAATGAGATTTACCAATTGATCTTTTGTAACAAGTTCCTTACTGCATGCCATTGGTTGTATCGGTTATATTAAGTCTAAGTCCATGTTCCCTAAGCTCCAAGTGGTCTGGTTCCTATCTGGGAGGTCAATCTGATGCTGTGGCCCTTGCTTGCATTCACACTCAGGCTTTGAAGATCTGCTTTGAATCAAAAGGTGCAGACTGTCTAAATCTCTTCTCATGCTTGGACTAAAGCAATTGCTCTTGCACACACACCAACAAGGCAGTATAACTGTCTACAAACAGATAAATAAACCTTTCAACTGCCTGTATGCAAAACAGGCAAAACTTTCCAGAGGAAGAAAATGCTTCAGGGTAAAATATAAAAGTAGCACATGCCTTTAGTCTTGGACAGGCTGTACATTTTTCTGCACAATTTTACTAAATGTTCCCACTAAACTTTGATTTAATTTACCAAAAAAGGACTTATCTAGTCCTTTTCTCATTTTCTAAATCCTATTGACCTGTCATAAACAATGCAGACTGAGGTGGCTGTTTGCTTGAATAAAAATGGCCCTTGAGGGTGAAAATGGCGTTACTCAGAACTAAATAGACAAGTAAGTGCTGGGCCATGCACACTAGCCGAGCTCATCTAAAGGACTTCACCTCTTCAATAGTACAGCTGTCTCATTAACTAGAAACGGCTCAAAACCCGAACAGAGACCAGTTGGACCACCAGCAGAATGGGACACTGTTGGACCATAGAGAGAAAGCAGGTGAAAGTTAGAGAGAACCTAGTGAATAGGAAGAGATCCACCTCCTCTTCAAGCAATACTTTCCATTTCTGTCCATACCCTGGGACCTTTGCTTGCCATCTTTTTGTCTCTTCCCTCTTTCCCTCGCCTTCCACATTTTCGCCTTTCTTCAAGAAAGGATTAGCTCAGCAGGACACCAGCATTCCTTCTCTACTGGTCGTCTTTGTCTTGACATTCCCACTCCTCCCAGTGTCCACTGCAGCTCGGTGCCAAACCAAGAAAACCAAATGCCTGACATAGTGACACAAGGTTCCAACAGACCTCTCCAAAAAAACAAACTGCTTTTGAAATTAAACAATTTAATCCTGTACGAGAGTTAGAATGCTGGTTGACCACCAGCGAGACCGAGCCACGCAGTCCTCCAGTCCTGCTCAATACAGACTAGTGTGTACGGGGGAGGGTGTCTTGCAGGGACTTTGATCTGGAGTCTATCTTACACTACTGACAACCTGTTGTGAGGTTTTGTTCAAGACAAAGATAACTGATACACGGCCCCAAACCGGAGGACTATGTGCTCCTTACCAATGGCCTCTCCATCATATTTTTACAGACATGTGTTAATCTTATTACTCCAATTTCTGTGTTTACAAGTCTCATTCTATGTTCCTTCATTTAAATTTGTCCTCAACACAACCAACCAAATGAACTTTTAGAAATCTTACCAACTACATTTAAACAAATGCAATTAGAAAAATGTTTCCTAGTTCACAGATAGCTTCCACTGTAACCAAACCACCTTCTAGTGGATGTTAGAGAAGATCATAGTTCGAAATATATTAAAATTTTGTTAAATATAATGTTCACACTTCTCTGCATTTCAGCTGCAATCAAATTATCAGATGTTTACCTTTTTGCCTCCTGTCTGACTGCAGAAAGCTGCGTGATGTTTAAAGTTGTAGGAGTAAGGACGAAGGCTTGAGAAACATGCACAATATAGTGTTTTTTTTCCAGAAGATTCATCTATATTGTCATGCTACTGTAACTTTTACCTAACTTTTCTTCAATTATATTATATACTGCTGACTGCACAAACTGCATGCACCCATGCAACATGCATGGTTGATATATTATAGTGTTGCAATCATTTTTAAAAAAGTAGATAGCTGTAATAAATCAAAACACAATTAGATCAGTGTTGCCCATGTAAAGCCAGTCTCCATTCAATAACTGCATGTGGCACACATATCATGCAATTCCTAAATGCAAGTTAAAGAGCTTCAGATGAGGATGGATTTACAGCAGCAAGGGGGATAAAAAGACCACAGGTCTAAGAACCAGCTGCTCTCAGGGAAGACACTGCATTATAACAGTATGACAGCTGTCAGTGGTGATTTATGAACCACAGGATACGCACAGCCTCAACATGCAAATATGTGAACTAACACATGAACCTGAAAAGCACATGTTGTTCTAGAAAACAAGCATGCATTACGGTTTTATGTTTCAATCCTTTCAATAATCTGTGTAGCCAACATACTTGACCTGAACACATAAAACTTAAAAAAAATAACAGTGAGAAAGACAAAAAAAAGAAATAACACGAGGGGTAGATATAACAGAAACTAAAAAGCATTCTGTTAAAGGGAAAAAAGAGACAAAGGCATCCTGAGAACAAGCAGAGATAACTAGAGACACATTGCTGATGGAGCATTCCCAAGCACACGCAGCCATGATCCTTGACCTATTACTTTGTAATCCTTTGCATCTGGTCTTACAAACTGTGTATGCACTCAATGGAAAACACACAAGACTGAACTCCCGACACGTTCTGGTGCACTGCTGCTTTATAAAAAAAAAATGCAACAGATAATACTATTACTCTCAGAGGTTTACTTCTTAATTACCATGGTGGTGTGTGGCTACACCACTGTTCAAGTCTGTGCACTCAGAATGTGTGTGTGTGGGTGTGTGCGCACTAATTGCACTGACAGAATTTTTCATACAATGTCCAGGTCTCCAAAGGTCCCGTGTGTGCGTGCTGCTCTCAAGCCGCCAGATTAGTTTACACAAGAAGGTCATTTTAATCAGGTGAATACCAGGCCGCCAAATCTGTGGGTCTTTGGCTGAGCATAAACAGAGGATATCCCTCGGCTCAGTCAGGATCACATACCTGGAGTCATGGAAAAGTCATTTCTGGAGCTAACCGGAGCAATCCAATAACCTCGTGTCCTCCTGCTCAGCTCTCTCTTGCTTCAAACTTTGTACCAGATCAGGTGCAAAGATTTGTGTTATCATCTCCTCGCTATTTATTTTGTTCAGTTTCCAAGCTTTGTGCGTCATAAAGAACTTTTTCTAAAAGCTAGCAGTGATACACAGTAACTTTTAGAAAAACGTTTTGTCACTAATTGCGCATTTGTTTTTGAGTTAAATGCTAGTAGATTTATCACCATCTCCCCATGGACAGGCGCAAACCTACCAGTACGTCCCAACCAGGTGATGAATTTAAACTGTTAAATTAATACTTTCAATGTCAAGGCTAGAAAAAGATATGATGAATTTATTTTTATTAGTCACACTGAAGAAGCAGCTAACAAGAGACATTCAGGACTTTACATAACAGATGTTTGTTATTGGTACTGTAACAAGCCCCTTCATGGTATTTTGGCATCTATGAAGTAACAAATAAAGCTTTAAACACTAATATCATAATAAATGTTTTACCAACCAGTCACACAATGTTCTGAACAAATTGTTGAACATTTCAAAGGACTCGAATGTGTATCATCAGCACTGGCATCTTTGATCATCACCAAAGGGACTGGAGCCAATCCCAGCTGACTTTGGGCAAGGTACACCCTGGACAGGTCCATCAGGTCCTATTGATCCATCACAGGGCCAACACACGTAGACAAACAACCAGACACACACACACACACTCACACTCCTATGGGCAATTTAGAGTCTCCAATCAGCCTATCCCCAAGGTGCATGTCTTTGAACTGTGGGAGGAAGTCGGAGTACCCGGAGAGAACCCACGCTAACACGGGGAGAACATGCAATCTCCACACAGAAAGGTTTCTGGTTGGACCTCCCTCCAGCTAAGACTTGAACCAGCAACCTTCTTGCTGTGAGGCCACAGTGCTAACCAACTGCACCACCGTGCAGCCCCTACCCCAAGATAGTTCTCAAATTTTCCCAGGCTTTTGTGTCTTTAAAAGAGTACAAACACCAATTACTTTTCTTCATATTTAAAAGGAAACTAAGAAAACTATCAGTATCAATGCTAAAAATGTGATTGTATTACCCTTTTAGCAACCTTTTGTTTTAAGAAAGATCCAAATGTGACAAAGTTCTGATGTTCCCAGATGCTGTTGCCTGCACTGCGCCTGTGAAGACTCCTTAAAAATATTCTGGAACAAGGCAGTGATCCGGATCATTCCCAAAATCCCATCCCTTTTCTTTTGTTTCATTTTGGAGATCGCCTGAAAATCTATCCATAACTTTTTGATTTATGTTGCTAACAGAGACGGACAAACCAACACACCTGTCAAAAACACTACCTAGAGGTATAGGTTAGAGGTTATTAAATGTAAGCAATTACAGTTTCAGCCAATGAAACAGTTTTAAAGATGAACAAGTATATTTGGGGAAAGGTACAGCGGCCATCAAGGCAGATGGGTTGCAAAAAAATTAAATTAAAATAGAATACAACGGGGCTGAGAACACATTTTTGTTGGCCACTTGCTATACCCCACCCTCTCTGTATTAACCACTGCTACCTGGCATGTTGCCTCTTTTCCTGTGGCTGATAACATATTGATAAGTTCAGACTCTTTACCACTAATGGACACCAGTCAGTGCAGCTGCCATGAAGCGGCGACCTTATTATCACGGTTTTATTTGTGTTTAAGTAGAAAGGCTTTTTGCCTTGAGAGTGTTTGCGTGCGAGTGTGTGTGTGTGTGTTTGTGCAGATACGCGAGAGGGACAGTGATACAGTGTTTTGAAAACCAACCAAAATTAGATTGCCATAGTAGGGTAATCAAATCAGATAAAATGATAATGACATTGAGCAAGTTTTTAAATGAGTTTTAAGAGATTATCAAAACATTATCAAAGCAGAAGTAAATGCTGGCAGATGATGGTGCTCGTCGTCTGCATGTTTTTTTTATCAGTACCAGAGTAGTGAACTATTATTGTTTCTATTTTCAGGCTGCCACTTAAACTATCAGTGCTGCTCTCCATTGGAGGAGACCGGAGCCCTGATAGTCTCAAATCACTGACTGCACATCTAATTCCTTCAGTGTTAGCGTAGAAACATTCAAAAAGAAAAATCAGCATTTCAACAGACAGCTACGCGTTTTTATGAGATTATAACTGAGACAGGAGCAAGAAGGTGTGACTGTGAGTGCATGTGCATGACGATTCAAACATTAGTGGAGTCGAAATGTTTAGTGAAAAACAGCTGCATGCGTTGCCTCCAGATGTCTCTCCTGACACTGACTGCTGTCAGACATTGTTCAAGGACACAACATGAATCTGTTGCAACAGAACTAAAAGTAACAGAATTTCAAAGGCTAAAGCGTTATCCCTTCTGTCCACACGTGCACACACATGATATGTGTTGGCAGGCCAAAACATACACACTTGTCATAACAACTTCCAAGCATTCCAGGACTGAATGTGCCCAGGATCACTCACACACTAAATAAAGGCTAAGAGTCGGGCTTTAGAGAAAATGGGTCAAATTTAAGTTGCAGTGTCTGCAAGAGAGCATCACCAGTTGAGATACACTTGTGTGTGCTTATGAAGATGCCTGATGGCTGAGGCCTGTGGCAGAACACACCTTTAAAATCCAGATAAAGCCCATGAAGAAAGTGAAGGTATTGTACATGATAGATGGAGATTCATTAACCAAACTGTGATAGCACTAATCTTTGAGATTAACTGTAAAAGTGCCCAAAATGGAAGTAACTGGAGAAGAAGCAGAAAAAAAGAGCAAAATATGTAATCACATACGGATTTAATATAAATATAACTAAATTACAAAATGGCATAAATCATGCGCCCCCCATTTTTCCAGCAATCAGAATTGGATTTGTGTACTATTCTGCTCTATTCTGGAGTTGGATTTTAATAACCCCTGGAACACGATGAGAGAACACAATTTCCAAGTCAATCCAACTTAAATTAATTTGCCAGCTGGGTCACGCAGTGTGGCGCAGTGGGAACAGCAGGAACGGCATTCGTCTGCTTAAAGCAACAAGAGTTTTATATGATTTTAAACCACAAAGCCAGGTGCTCCTGCAGGCACTGGGAGAGCACACAGGGAGGCCGTGGAAAGAAACCTGGGATGAAAGGAAAGAGGTCGCAACTTGGTGGGGATAGATTAGATCAGGAGGATAAGGTGATTGAATAAGGGCTAACAAAAGAATTGTGAAGAAAAAGAGCAAAGTGGCTAACAAGTGTCTGTTCTTGGGTTGGTTTTCTGAATTCTCAGTGGACGTCTGATGGTTGAACTAACTAAAGTCAAAGGAGATGTGGGAGGGGAGGGGTTGTAAGGTTTGTCATGGAACACCTGCCTCCACTTAACCCCTTTCCCACTCTTTCTGCTTGAGCTGCTTCTTTCAACCATCTCTTCTCTACCTACCCAAGCAGTCCCTCTGCCCCATCATTCATGCACAGAATCACTGGCCCAAGGTTATTCCTACGCCAAAACACAGAGGGCTCCTTAGCCTAAGTCTTGGGACCGAACGATTCCGCCACCCAGACAGTCGGCCAGCAGATTTCTTGAAGCTCAACTAATTTGCACATTTCATCTGACAATACATTTTTGGATTCTATTTTTCCCACAATACTACCAACTTTGCATTTTTACCTACCTAAGTGAATCAGCAAAGTGGTTTTAACTGAACATACAAGACTACATGGGGTCCCTCTGTTCATACCAACCACAGGCTTCAGCTCCCCCGTTCTACCCTTGTCACACCTTTTCCCTGACCCATAAAAGCTTTGCCCCTCTCCCTTTCATTCTCTTGTTTGCTCAGTCTCCCTTTATTTAACCCTCATTCGCTCTTTTCAGTAAACTCCCTCACATGAAGCCAACTTCCTAATCTGCTGGTGAAATTTACTTTGACTTGCAGCACAAGATGGCAATATAAGAAAGCAACCCCAGTCTACTATGCTTTTACCTTTTCGTGTTGGTTTTCATCCTTTCTTCTGTGACCCCCACATTGACCCTCTGCTGACCACTTGTCTTAATTCATCTAGATTAACAAAAACATCAAACATCACTATCTCTATATTTGTAAATTTGTCTTTTGGCTATATTTATTTTTATCTCCATTAAATGAAAAACACACATACTGTATGGACAGGAGATGAGTTTGAAGGATTACTGGTTTTAAAAGGGCTTTTGTAAAGGTCTCCCAGTGGTGCTTTACTTGATGCTGCATTCAAATGGAAGCATACACAGTAGACGTGAATGCATCACTGGCTGACTGATGGGTCGAGTAACTTTTAATGTCCCGTGAATTTCTCACTTCTTCCATTTTAATACAGAATTGCAAAAACAGACAAAATACTTGCCATGTGGGCATGAATAAGTGGAAGCAGGGGACCTATAAACACATGAAAGATATCAAGATGAATCAAAATGTTTTCAGCTGCAAACACAGTGAATTAGTTCATCTAGCTGCAGTTCCAAGAGGTTGAAGATAATGTAGACAGTCATTTTGAGCTTTTTTCTTCCTCTAAAAATGTTCCAACTTTTTTAATAGCCTTTGAACAAACTCTTCTTTCTTTGTGAAGTAAATTGAGGTACAAAGTTTGTCTAATTTGACTACATTAACACAAAATTTTGAAATTTCAGTCAAACCTGTTTAAGCTTCAATACTTGGAAAATGTATCCAAATTCATTTTGGAGAATGTCGATCATTTAAAAGAACCTAATAGGTTAACTTAGGTTTGGGAGCAGGGCCACACCTCAACCACACCTTTAATCACCCGATGATCCCAGTTATACTCTGTTAACTCCCTCAGCTCCGTTGACCTTACCCATCCCTCCACTCGGCTATTCCGGAGTTTGTCCTACCCCAACTCCCTTTCCACAATCCTGTCCATTTCATCCATCCTCCCCATCCTTCAACCTTTCTTTCCCCCTCAACTCTTCCTCCTCCCTCTCTCTGTTTAACTCTTTCTTTGCTCTTTTTCCATTCTCAACTTCTCTGTTTCCCCCATCCATCTGTCCAATTGATCCATTTGTTCTTCCTATGTGTTTTATGCACATCTCTGCTACTTCCTGAACTGAGGACAGCTCCTGTGTTTACTGTCTTTAATTAGTGGATGAACCGATTAATCCAGGTGTGCATGACCTCTGTAACCATAACAACAATGGCCAGACACACCTGGATTAATCAGTTCATCCAGTAATGAAAGACATTAAACCAAAGAACTGTCCTAAGTTGTGCATAAAGCCCATTAATGTTCTATTTCAGATGCCAGCTGGGCAGCTCTTTTGGGCCAGGGTTGGAGATAACCAAGATGGCACCCCTATCCTGAAATTTATGCACAACAACAGTCATGTGTGGTATTTTGTGAGAATAGCCTTTGAATTAAGTGTCTTGTGAACACATTTTGCACTGACAACAGCAGAACCAGTAGAGTTACGCTCCAGTCTCAAAGTTTTCCACATCAGAAAAACTAAATCTGGGCTATTCTTTTATGTTTTTCTTGTTTTTTTTTAAGGAGAGAGACAGACCCAACTCAAACCTTGGTGGTCTCGTTGCGCTTTGGGGAAAGTTTCTGAGGAAGTGTGCCGATTTGCATGGGCCGCTTTATATATCCCACCAGGGAAATTCTTCTTTCATTTCTGCACTCTATAAGGGCTTCAGAGAGCAGTGTCAGTTAATAATGACCTCTCGGAGGCTTGGAAGGCATTCACTGTCTTAATTATGGACACATGAAGGGTGTGGATGTGCATTTATGCAGGTTCTTCTGCACAGAGTTGTGGTTAAACAGGGGCCTCCTTCTCACTTTAGGACTCCACCCTGATGACTTATGCTTGTGCTACTTGTAGATAATTTGTTTTAAACACAGCACATCCAAAGACCACACATACGGTACAGCCAACTTTTTTAACCAAAGATGAACTAAATTAACACAAAATAAAATACAGCTCTAGAAAAAGCTATTATTATTATTATAAGATAAATTTGTTCTATGCATGGTTTAATTTATTGTGTAAGTCTACAATGACACATACAGCTGTGTAACCTGTAGAAATGCTAGATTTAAAGGCCCTTTCTCACAGTAAGACATTGCAAACTCCTTGTCTCCTCAATATGTGTTTTGGGTATTGGAAAAGAAAAATGACAGTGGTAACAGTATCCAGACCATGGGAGGAGAGAGCACACAGGGACACAAGTTAATGCACTGAAAATATTTTCATACATCGTTAGTAATTCTTTTAGCTCTTATTTCAGCCATAGTTTAGGAAGTTCCATATTCCAACTATGACTTAAACAAGTTTTATGTCCTGCAAATAAGATATTAACATGCATGCAGCAAATGGGATTGCATTAACCTTCCTCAAAACATTTGTTGCAGCAGTGTTTCTGTGTTTACCTAAAAATCCAAATAGTGGAAAAAAAAACCTGGAAATCCTGAAATGATGGGCTAAAAGTGAATGAATGTAAGCCTACTAAATCTCAGCTTTGAGCCTTCCTTTGATAGATATGATGCCTAAAATTACTCCTCAGCTAAAGGTAGGTTTTCTCTTGTGAGGGCTAGAAAAACTACTAGTACCGTAATTGGTGTGAAGGAGAACCACAAAACAGTGTTACACACAAGCAATCAGGGGGATTATAAAAGAAGTATGAGAAGGTGAAAAAGAAGAGATAAAAACAGGAAACAGGAGAACCAAAAAAGTGGGATAGTTGAATAGCAAACACCAACAAAACAGACTCCATGGTGTACGTATGGAAATACCGTAACTAGCAAAAGGCAGACATGTCAGGAATTCTACCTCACGCTGCACATGCATCCAATCCCTAAAGTGTCAGTAGTGTAGAGTGCACACTTTATATGTTCGATTTTAAGCTTTGCTTTTTATTTCGTTACGTTACCCCCCTTCCCCTCCTGTGTTTCTAATTGTGCTGGATAGTTTATGATTTGCTGATAGAGTGCGCAGGCAGAGCTCTCAGACGATCACTTGGGACAAAAGCTGCTTTTCAGCTCTCAGGATTGATTTGTCCCAGCTCTGCTCCCTTCAGATAGGCGAATATGCTACTTGGGATGGAGTGGGAGTTTGAAGTAAGATGTGAGGAGGTGGATGCTGGTCCTGGACTTTGCTTCCCACAGTGGCCAAAGTGAAAATTGCTTTACCATAGAGGCTCCAATCTGTTATGGTAAAGATTAAACTTGCCTTTTTTTTAAAGTTAACTTATGAAGATACTTTAAACATAAGCACAGAGTGTCAAAATTAGGTGTGTATTCTTTAATGCCAGGTCACACACAGGTATGTATGATTATGTACCTGCAGCTAAGGATATCAAGATAGGGGCTGTAAAAATAATGGTGTGATACAAACCTTTTAGGGGTTTCTAGAAGCATATATGTGTGTATCTGCATGTTTAGTAGACAACCATGTAAACAACAAAATGTGAAAGGGACAAAATAAAAACAGCAAAATTCAGCTAAGCACCACATCACTGTGCAGCCCCATTTAGCATCTCATTAAAAACATGCAAAAAGAAAATAAAAAGCACAAGCTGCCAGATGTGACAGGAGGCACAGATGGTGATTAAACAGTGTAAACAGATATATACTAAATAAATAAATCCCACGCAAAAAGACTACAACTGGTCCTGTGTGAATGTGTGTGGCACAGATTTACTGTACTCCTACTTTGAGCAAGAGGCAGATCTTTATCAATGGTACACCCGTCTCATTAAAAAGAATGTCAGATGATGTAAAGGGAGGTGGAATACATCAAAGAGGTCTGCAGGGAGCAGAGTTAAATCTGGGTTTAAACTCACTACAACCCATTTGTGTGATTTCACCAGTAGTGCTCACTGGAATCTCAAAATAGTTTCTTTAAGAAAGCTGAAAAGATTTTAATCACTCATTACTAAATGCATGTTACCATATAGGGTTTTAATATAAGCTCTTCAGGATTTCAGAATTATAAACTAATTTGTTGCTCCTATGGTCATTCTCCAATGTCTTAAAAGTTTGAAACAACAAGAAGATGCCACAGCCAGAGTCCCTAAGGTTTAGTGCTGACCTACATTCCCCTTTGTAAACCCACTCATATCAGCACTGTGTAAAACCACTGGCTGCTAATTGCTTTCACATTACAGAACAGCCGGGTGGATCTTGGTGACTTTCCAGGACCACCAACACTGGGACACAGGGTGTGCACATTTGCACATGCATACCACCCGTCACGCTGACTACAGTACTATGTATGCTCAGGCTGATCGTAGACATGCAGGCTGGTATCTACAATGCTACCAGCTGCAGAACAAAACACGTGTTTGCTCGATCCATGGAAAACAAATTGTGTTTAAGTGTGTTTAAGTTCTATTTTATATGAAAAATAAATCTTGAACCAATTAAAGATTAATTATCTTTGCATTAAACACAAGCAGTCTTCGCTGAGCATTTCTTAAGAAAATGTGCAACACAACAGAGTGACCAAGCTCAGTGCCAGTGTTGGGACTTCCTAAACACATTTACAGGCTTACACCACACTCACTGGCAATGGGTTGTTTGTGCAAATTAAACATGGAGGCTTGTAGGCAGGAAATTAGTTCCTTCCTTACATAATCTTACAAGTCTAAAGCTAACATGGAGGAAAAGTAAACATGTGATTCCACTGTGGCTTTATCGTTAAACTTTTCTTATCTCACAGTGCAGTACAAACAGATGGTGTTTTCCCACCATAAACAATCTGTACTTACATTATGCAGTCTGAGTCCTAAAATCTTCAATCCATTATAACTTATTTTGGTCAAAAGTCTCATCACTCGACAGTCACTTGACTGTGAAAAGATCACTGTTTGCATGACACCAAGTAAACTGAAGGGTGTCAGTTGTTTGTACCAGTTAATTCAAAATGATATAATCAAGTCTGCTACTTGGAAATGTGTTAATTTTAGCATGCTAAACATATTTGGAAAGGGGCACATCAGTTTACTCACCTGCATACAAAAAAATACATATTCAGGACAAAGGACAATGTCCACTGCTGCTCCAGGCCATCATGCGAAGCTTGGACTGACCAGCTGGCTAGAGTTAAATCAGGTTTAAATTAAAGAGTAAACGAACTAACAGCAGCAGAGGGTGCAAAGCGAGGGCAGCTGGGGACAAAGGGTCACGGCTATCTTGATGAAGACACAAACAATACAAGTGGCAATAACGCAATGCTTTGGAGAGGTTGCTGAGGATGTAACAGTAACGGGAAGAAAAAGATATGTGAAAGAAATTCTTGCTTTGCTAAACTATACCTTAAGTGTCTGCCATGAGGGGACAGTAGTCTCATTTGATAAGCTCTACCTGGACTGGAAACTCTTGACTGACTCAAGTCAGTGTTTAAAACTCCCATTTAAAAACTCTCATGAATCACATCCAATTGTCTCGTCTCAAATCATTACCTTTGGTTCATTTTCTGTCAGCAGGTTCAGCATCTCAACTGAGCATGGCAGGAATAATAAATGGAAACCACATAGACAAAGCAGGCATTTCTTTTCCTGTGCTTATACAGAGACAGGCCAAGCCATTGTTGCAAAACATCATTAGACATTGCATGCAACACTATAAACAGTTGTACATCTCGGCAAAAAGCTCAATAAATACTCTAAGTACACTGGGATTGTGGCGAAATGACTGGAAAGATGCCATTGCTGCTTTCCTTCAATTACGGCTGTAATGACATGACAGGTTTTGTGTTCCACTAAAGATTATTGAGGGACATCGAAATGCTGGGAATCTATTTTTTCACTGCTAGGAAACAACCTTCGTGTGCTATTCCAAGTTTAACCCTGTAAAAGTTGCTTCTTAGCAGAAGTGAATTTTATTTAGCCTTAATGTTGTAAGCTTTTTTTTAACAGATCACATCATATTTGAGTAAAAAGGTCTTAATGGTTCACATAAACAAGGCAAATAATGCACATCAAGAAATGGGAGGCTATAGAACAATGAGATGTAATGAGCTCTTGTGGAGAAAGCTTAGTATTGCAGAAGCAGCTATGCAGAGGTTAAACAAACACGCAGAGGAGTCACGCGGGTCTAAGCCTCTTATACAGGCCCCTTGGAGGAGAAGATCATTGACTTCTGATAGAGGGAGCAAAGTCGGGAGTTAGAGATGGAGAGACCACAAGTCCTCAATAAATGGGAGCCCTTATGCACATAAAAGAAATAAAGAGCCACAAAGTTTTCAACTACGTTTTTTTCTATAAGTTCTTCAAGCATTTCAACCGATGAGTCTCGCGGTGAGTTAATTCAAGCCTGCTGTCAGTCAAATACCTCTATGAAAATATTTGCTCATCTCAATAACATTCGTAGCCTTCTCAGTTTCCTCTGTGCTGATCCAGGTCCATCACGGCAATAACTCATCTCCTCAGACTATCAATCTTTTCATCTCTTTTCGAAAAAATACTACAGTATTGGACTTTCTATACTGTGTGAACCTCTTCCACTATCCCTCCTCAGGTCTCCCTCTCCTGCTGGGAGTCGTAGGGCAATGTAGTTTCATTTCCTGCCCTGCTGAAATCAATGGCATCTGAGAGGAGGAGGGAAGGGGGGGTTAAGAGTGAGACAGATATATCGAGACAGGAAAATAAGATTTAGGTGTGAGAGGGCTGCTGGCATGCAGAGCACAATCATACCAGCAACTAAATTTAAACTGGGGTGGTTCCAATTCAGAGTCAGGTTTAATAAACATTAATAAAATAACTAAAGTTAAACTTTAAAAAACAGGAAGGTTGCTTTAAAAACTTAACTCAATTTTCCCCTCAATAACATCATCAGGTTTTTTTTTATTTACATTAAAATCTGGGTGGATTTTAAAGGACAAGTGCAGTGTTTGGCATCCCATAGGTCAAATGCATGGATTCCTGTCCCAGTTGTGGAGAGTCCTCTTACACTAGTTAAACAGAGAGTTTACCCACATAAGTGAAGGAAATGACAGAAGTAAAGATGGTAGCATTGACTTTTATCACAGTAACAAAAAGCCGATTTTGGTCCATAACTATTTTGTACCCTTCCATTACCATTCCAGCAGATTTCCTTACAAAAGCCCACAGCCATTTAGACATCACACAGAAACGTAGTGATTCAACAAACCTCTCTTAACCCATCTGTAGAATCAGTAGCACAAAAAGACTGCATCCCTCCCTCATTTTCACCCACTTGCCTGTTTAAAACGGACCCACAATGGCCACGTTTATGAGTTTTAATGACTCTTTAATTCTGCTTTACATGGTCATTTTTAATCTCTTTAAACACCGAATTCCAAATGACAATTCAGAAACCTAATTCCAAAGCAAGTGGCTGGTTTATTCTCATTTTAAATGCAAACTAATTCATCTATCATATAAACTTTTATTTGGCCCCAAGTTAATTCAGGTCATTCTGCACATGCTTGTTACCTTTTACCATCACAATGACCTCTTCTGCCTCCTGTCTCCAATACGCTATATGCCTTCTCAGCTGCTGAATAAAGTGAAGTAGTATGCTTGTATCGAGCTGGTACTTCAAAAATATAATAAAAAATTAAGCAAAATCTATTTTTATATGGTATAACTGAAAAGATAAGAAGCAGAAAGTACAGTTTTACTTCCACTACACCTCTGTCTAGTCAGAATTGTTCCCAACCCTCAGATATAAAAGGTAAATAAATATGTTACCATGTTAATGGTTACTTTCATGTAAACTCAAAGGAGACTACTTTAATTTGGAATAATTTAATTTTGAATAAAAAAAATACACCTCATGTAATGGTAACCAATCTGGATCATAGGACTACAGTGACATCAATAACTTTGCTTATGCTGGTAAGACAATCAAACCAAGACCCATTTGTGAGTAAAGCTTGTGACATACTCCCCGACAAGCGAGAACTTCTTTCTCGTTCTCAAGGCCCAGAGAAGAAAATGACATTTTGTTCTTGCAGACGTGATTGAAGTTCTTGACACATTGGGTTGGCTCTTGTTGGGCTCAGAAAAGCATTGTGTAACTGGCGGACATTATAGATGGGCGTAGTTACAGCGGAAAAGCATGAAGCAAACAGTTGCCGCTTCCGCATTTTTACCATCGCGAGGTTGAACAGGTTTAATACAGCAGCTGATCACCGTGGTGAGAAAGTACGAAAAAATGTTTACCACACATGTGACTTTTAAAGACACGGACACAGTCACATACACAACCCACCCCCCTGCACTTTTTACTCCTAATGGTACCAGGTACACATTATTACATTCAGCCAGTTTCAACATTAGTTAGTTGACACATGACACATCATTCTGAGAAAGCTTTGAGAGTAAGACACTCACACTAGCAGTTTTGAACAAACACTATGAAAAAACCTTTAAACTAAACTCTTGTTTGGGCGGTGGTTCTGACCACACATCTCTAAACATTTTTCTTTCTTGAACGATCATCTAATCTAATTGATTTCTAAGTCATTGCTGAACAAATCACAGACCAAGCCAGCAGTGGTTTAGTAGATAAACCAACAGTACTGCAGAAACACAGAGTTCTTTGGTCATTGTGGTCAACGGAGGATTAGAACCTATGGAAAGGGAATTTTCCATGTTTATATAAATCATGCTAGCAAACTGGAGCACTGCTGTTCCTACATGGCTCACCTCTGTCAGTAGCACTTCAGAGGCTGTTTCTCAGGCTTATGTGAAGGATCTGAGATCAATGGGATCACACCACCAGCTCAAGGCAGCTCGCTAAAGTCTTTTGTGTGATTCAAGTGGTTGAGTAAATAGTGGCTGCTGGTGTGAGAGGGGTGTTTGGATAGAGAACAATGACACATAGGTTTTGGTTGATCAAACACACAAAGGCAATGTCTGCACCGGCGCTAATCATCTACACTAAACAAATAACTTTTGAAAGTTATTATTCTACTTTCATTGCTGCAAGTCTCCTTGTGCAGTTTTTAGAACTCAAATGATACTTTTTCCTCCAGTGTTTTGCACTCGTCTTATCAATAAAGTGAATCAAGAATGTTTCCAATAAATGCATGCTTTGTGCAGCTGAAACAAGGATATATCTGGTTAGTTTCCCAAGCAGAAATAATACTGAAGAAGATTTGAAGTGATACTATATGGATTAAAATTAAAAAGATGTTCAAGTTTCACCGTTGACTCTTCTTTCTTGCCAGAATACTTGTTGTGTTTATAGCCTAAGCAGATCCTGCTGAGTCTTCATACAATAAGTTATGTCTGAAAAATGTTTGCAACATTAAAACAGTTTCCCCTGATGTGGAGAAAAATGTCAATAATGAAACATTTCATACCAATCCTGTCTTTTTTGTTTAAACCTGCTGGAAAATCCCCCTGCAACTGTGCACTTTGAAGGTCCTGTGACACTGGTTTCTTTTTTTAAAGTGAAAATAAAAATTCTTGCACCAGCACAGTTGCATATTAGTGTGCAGCATTGCCAGATTTCATGGGAATGCAGCTGAAGCCCTTCTATTACTGGTGAGTCTGTGTGCTGCAGTAAGCACAGATGCCTTCAAAGGCAGCAAGGAAATACTTTTTCACTAATTGGCTCTGAAACCCAAAGATGAAGAAATATTTTGGTTTCTTGCATTTAAAAAAATGCAAATGCAAAACTTAAATTTGCATTAAAATATGTTGACATATTCATACAGTCTATAAAATATAAATCAATAAAGCTAACCATTATCACTTAGTCCTAAAAACCATAGAAGAAGAAAAGGGTTCAGGCATTCCCAGTATTAGCATTATTTTAGCACAACCCTAATTCTGTTTAGTAGGCAAGCAGCTTTATTAAGCTTACAGCTTTAAATTAAAACCTATTTGAAGGAACTAATCCTCAAAAGGTAGATTTTTCTCAACTTCAGCCTACAACAGGATTAAACGTCTCTGTGGAGGCTAAACACAATTACAAAGCAATAAAAGAGCAAACACAATCAACAATTCCCTCTGTATGTTACACAAACAGAAAAAAGTCCCCATATGGCTACAGGAGAAGGCGAACAATAGAACAAACCCTGACAAGCAAATCAGAAACATACACACATTCAAAGAGGAAGAACAGAGTTAATTCACTCTGAACACAAATCATTAGATGCCCCGTAAAATTCAATTTCCTGGACTCCAGACTTTGCTGGTTTAACAATTCCAATTCCAAGAGGAGTGAATTTCCACATTACACAGTGCTACATGTGTTGATGTGGAAGCAAGAAAACAAACACAGAGACAACGCGAAATAAAGCAGCTCTGTAGTGAAACGCTAATTTTGGGAAAACACAACTGGAAAAAAGTGCATGTGATAATGTTCTATTAATAAATGCACAGTGATGAGTTTATACAAACGTCTCTGTGGAGCTGATGGTCCAATGCTTCTGCTGCATAACCACAGCACCACATTCACCAAAAAATAACACACACAGCGCCTCGGCAACGTATCAAGGCTGATATTGGAGAAGAGAAAATATCCTTCCAACAGTCATCCAAAGGAGTTTGAAATGTTCACGTCATACTGACAAGCATCTGCCAGAAGCCTGTATGAGTCGTTATCTTTTAGTCCCTGCAGAGTGCAGGAGCCACTCTGTTCCCAGTTATTGTTGAGTAAACACAAGAGGGTTTAGCCCAGAGCAGCATGTCAGTCAGATGGGCCAAGAAGGGCCAAGTGGAGGAGCCAATGAGCAGCCCAAGTGAATTGTAGACACACTGAGAGGGATATACTAGTGCGAGAGAAAGAAAAAAAGAAAGACGCAGCCAAGACAGTGTGAAAGTAAGGGCAAAAAGGAAAAGTGGGAGAAAGTGCCAGCATTTGCCTCACTGTTAGTTTGCCAGCCAGATAAGAGAAGTGCCAAGGAGTTTTGATGTCGTGCCCATAGTGGTGGGGTGACTGAGGGGTCGAGTATTTTGTGTTCTAAGGAAAACAGATCATTTGTACACATGAATACCATTAATATGTCAAATAAAACGATCAAGTTGCTTTTTAAAAAAAGATATCTGTCCTAGTTTAGCTTCTACGGGCCTGAGTTCATTCATGAGGAGTTAGAAATGAATCAGTGATGAGTTGCACTTAAATAACATTGAGAAAAAAGCCAAACATTTGCATTTTAATGAGCACAAAAATGAGACAAATGGCAATAACATAGTATTATTGCTGATAAACAGATTTTTGTGGAAAATACTCAATTATTTTTGGCAGGGAAGTCTATAAAGTTTGAGGTACTTAATACCTTGTAGGAAGAGTGGTGTGGTACAAAGACCTAATTGTTGGTGAACAGCAATCTGCCCGTCCGCTTGCAGAGGGAGTTTCTAAGCTCCTTAATGCTAAGCAAACAGGGTTTAAAAAGATTTACTCTGACACATACAGGGAAACTTAAAAAGCAGCGTTTTATAAAAATCCTGTTAAAAATGCAGCATGATCTCTATTTATCAAACAGGGGCAACGTTAGCAGTGGTGGACAATACCAAAGTAGTAATTTGATTGAACCTCCTGTAAGTGAGCTCAGTGATATCAAGAGCTTTTTAAAGTTTGTGCTTTTCCCTGCAGCCCTCAAAATTAAACAATGCCAAGTCTATATGGGAAATTGATACACAGTATGTGTGGCTTATTCCATTAGACTCATTAAAGTGTCACTTTGTCATCAGCACACTCGTACTCGTACACTCGTACAGCTTGCCTTACAACTGCAGCAATGGACTCATTGTGTTGTGTTTATAAAGTACAGCAGAGAACATTTTTTTTATGTGGCAGGAGTAATTTGTCTTCCAGGCAGCAGTCAGGACCCATCAACACAGAAAGTATTGAATGGAACATATAGAAAGCTTTTCAATTTGCAGACGAGCATATATACAGTACAAGTCAGTCAATGGAGGGGGCAAACATAATTTAACCTATCAATGTACGCTGATGTCGAAATGAGAAAAATAACACTTTCTTTCTGCGGGTTCTTGGTCCAGCCTCTCGCTCAGGTGTGACATCACCATCCACATACTGGCTTGTCAACGTTAAACCTTAAGCCACTGTTTTTTGTTCCTTTTCTTAAAGCTAAATGCTGCTTTTCTAAGAAAGATGGCATTTACAGGCAGTTTTCCTCTAACAAACACAGCTGACCTCTTGAGCAGACAGTAAATTGCAGGAAAAAGGTTTTCACGCCTGGCTACAGTTTGCAGTGGCAGAAACTTTATCAAACGTCTGCAACGAGGATCTGCACTTAACCATTGATTAAACGCTGCCTCTCCAAGGAACTCTGACCGCGAAATAAAGAAACAAGTATGCTCCACGGAGTTCCATGACTGGAAATAACAGCATTTCTCTGCCAGTGTTACGCAAATGCTGGAAATTTACACTTCTTGCCAGTCAGAGAGGGGCTGCTGTCTTACTTGGCAAAATCTTTGCTCGGGGTTTAAATGTGGTGGTCCCTCCAAACGCTGCTGACATCACTATTAGCAGGGGCAGGGTGACACAGAAAAAACTCAAATGCCTGATATCTTAATTCTTTCATATTATCAATAAGAATGAATTGCCTGCTGGCTAAACATCAGTTAAACAATTAGCACACAATATTTTCTAAATAGTTCTCCCTGTGGCAATACTTAGGCAAAAAAGCCCTTGGCAAGCACATGTGGCTAATAACGGATGGGAAGTATGTAATTGCCAGAGCACGATGTATAGTTTACAGACCAATGTTTTAAATCAGTGACATTAAACACAGTCCAAGCATATGATTTATTGCTACGTGTTGAATACATTAACGTCTATGATTTTCTTCCCATTTTACAAACTCAAAATGGAGTCAAATAGTCTCACAAAGACAGGAGAGATGAAAAAAATGAAACTTTCTCCCCAGAAAAAAGCTCATACATCTGTTTCACACATACAGTATAGCTCCTGCCACATTCTTCTGTGTCTGCCAAAAGCTTTTAGGGATGCACAGCACTTGATGCCTGAATTACTGCGGTGCGTGTACCGAGAAGAGTGGGAGTTTTAAACACAGCAGTCATCTGTCTGAAAGAGATGTACCATTCACACTATGACAAAGCCCAACATTTCCCAGAGCATCTGGATGAAATAAGAATCCAAAAAACAGACAAACATAAAAGGGAGAAATATGCAGTAATATTGGAACAATAAAAAGCCACAAAAAGCAGGCACACATTTAATAAACATTTATCTCTTGATTTCAGCTTTTTGCATATGATTTTTAAACATATGAGGACAAACAGACAGAACAGGGAGAATTTAGTGGCAGGCAAAACTGAACAAGCTTCTACATGGTCTGAAAGACCTAGAGTTTTTTTTTCCAGAGATAAAGTGTCTTTATTGTCAACAGTGTGTCATGTTGAGAGCTGTTCTGTGGCAGTTCCACCTAACATGATTTATGACCTTTCTGGGTATTATTAAAGAGCTGAATGCAACTTTAAACAGATTTACCATAGTCACTGCCCTGCAGAGGACCTTGTGTTCAGAGGTGAAGGTTCTGTGCTCAGAAACACTTACACAGTTTATGTGTGAATGCCACAATGGAAAACAATGTTGTAACTTTATTTTATGAATCTCTCATGGATTATTACTTAGCTAAAGGGCAGGGGCTGATGGAGGCATGAATGAAAATATACTTTACCTAGCTTATGTTTACATAAAAGGCACAACGTCTAGTCTGAGAGCCATTTACTTTAGCTGAAATCTGATTTCCATGCTACAAAACATGAGTTCAACATCAGGTTGACTGATTAAGGATCCACCAGCTCGACACACGTTGAGAGGCGAGAAAAATAAATAATAACGCAGACGTGCAAAACTTCGTGTGGGACTTCCTTTCTCTTCTTTTCAGCCCCATCTTTAGTTAGCAACGGTGTGAAAAAACATCAAGTGTGAAATCAAGCATTGCTTTTAAGAATAAAATCTCATGATCTGTTCCACTGAATTCCATCTTTGTTCAGATTTTCTCCTGGACAACTGATTTTGACTATCTCGAGGTATAAAGGGACACAAACTCTGGTGATCGAGTCATCAGACAGATGCAAACCAAATTCCTCCCATAACCTCCTGACTTACTTTAATCACATTTTTCATAAGGACTTAAGGGTAGTAAAGAGAATCATCTTCAAGAATGCATACAAATCCCCTAAAACACCTATGTATAAAGATACATTTTATAACTGATTCATGCATCTAGTTATCTTTTAACAACATTCCTTTAAGGTGACTAAGGAAACCCTGATTGCTCCTGGCAGTGCTGGAATTCAAACTACAGTGACAGACCTATGACCTCTGACCTCTGACTGGAAGTTTTTCAGACTGACCTGCAAACCAGACAGACCAAATAAAAGCAGATAACAAAGCTTTTTAGGTTTTCTGAGTTGTTGCCCCAGTACGGCCGTATTACGGCTACTGATCACAAGGTGCTGCGCTCTTCTCTTCACATCTGATTACAGCTGAACCTTACTGTTGATCCTCTCCTACTGTTCCCATTACAGCGAGTCTGAAAGCAGAAAGGACTTCCAGCGTTATCGCTCTGGAGCTGCTTCACAAGCAAGTGAAGCACTGCTTCAAGTTTCTAAACATAATTAAAATAAAGAGCTTCTTTATTTTTCATATTAGTTCATTTAAAAGTAAAGCTACATCCATGTACAGAAAAATGATGAAAATCCCTGCACACACCAGCTGCAGGTGGTATCTGTGAGACTGAAAGAGATGCTTGTTATGCAGAACTTAACATTTTGCAGTGAAAGGGAATGCAAACCGAATCAGTTTAGCTTCATGACATGAATGTATTGGTACATGAAATGTAATTTTCTGACTGGATTTGCCTTTTAAACCGTATTCAGCTTACATGAAAAGGATACAGTCAGTCTATGCCCCAGTTTCTGGATATGAAACAGACAAAGACGAAAGGGAAAAGTTTCCCTCCATTCCATATTCCTTCATTATATTCCATTTGGAGAAATTGTAACCAACTCATCCTGTTAAATATTGTGGATTAACATTCCTTTCTGCTTTGAAAAAAAAGAGCCCTGATGATTTGAAGAGGAAAAGCACAGACTGCAGCTAAATATTGTACAGCATCATTCTGAACACCCAGAGGCATTTAAGGGAGGACAGAAGTAATCCAAACAAAAATCTATGGGAGTTAATCACATTACAATCCATCTGGACCTGGAGGATTGTTTTATACGTTGCTGTTCTCAATCCCAGGACTTCATAAACAACTCAAATCTAAATCAGACTCTAATAAATCTTACATATATGAGTCAACTAACATCATAAGACTTTATGGGACATACAGGTATGTAAAGATGAAAGCAGCATCAAGACATGTTGGAAATGGAAATGTTGAGCATCCCAACGCTCAGATAAATGCACAGGGGAACCATTTCAGTGTGAGAGGGGAAAATGTTGCATGGTGGCATACTGGTATAAGAGTTCATCCTCATCATGCCATTAATGACATCTCACCAAGTCCCAATGTGAAAAGCAGTAGTGCTGTTGTTTGCCTATTAAATGAGCATTCATGCATCTCTTATCTTTAAACTGATTTACATGTATAAGGGGGGTGTAAGTGCACAATGGCTATCCAGCTGACTCGCTAAGACTCTCAGATTGTCTGTCAGTGGAGTCAAGTCTCTTCCCGTGCCAAGGCTTCAGAATGACAAAGACTCGATAATCTAAAAAGCAAAGATCATTTGCATGAAAGAAGCAGCAGAATGGTGACAAACAAATCTGCTTTACAGCTAAACAACACCAGACCAAACCAGTTAGCTGGAGGATCTCAAGCCAAATAAGGTCGTCTTAAAAATATAAACATGTCAGATTAATTCAAATTTATTACGGGGTTGCTTAAACACCCTCCTGCGTAAAAAGTGCGCACGCTGGAAGTCCACACATTGGCTTTTCATTAACACTGGCATGCAGTTGAATGAAGATGGACCACAAGTGAACACAGCCGACAAAAGTTAGCAGGAACCACATGAATGGTTTCAGTAGAGAGAGAGAGGTCTCAGGACTCACCAGACGCGCACAGATTGAGGACACTTTGGAGGAGCACAGCGATCCACAGCGCGCAGGCTGGACATCTCCACTGGTCCTGCTTAACCGCTTCCCGATTTGGATACATTCCTCCGGCACTGTGTTAAACTCCTGCTCCGTTTTCACATCCACTTCGTGAAATCTTTTATTTTTCAGAAGGAAAAAACAAGCTAAATGAGTCACAGATCAGTGCACTGGTAAAGTGCGCGCAGTTTCCTTCGCTCCTGCAACGGGCACCGAAACTCTATGGACAAAAGAATGCGCGAGTCTTAAAGAAAGCTGTATCTGTCTTTCCTTGTTTCTAGCTCTTTCCCCCTTCTTGAGCCCGGCTCACTTGCCCCGTCTCTGTTTCTCTCCCCAAATGAGCGCAGTTCTTCCACACAACTTCTGCGCAAGCCGTGTGTCCATGCCACATGGTCCCATCAGACCCGAGTCGCCTCCGTGTGTTCATCACAGGAACTGTCTCAATACAGCTTTCTCTATTTCGCAAAGGCTCTTTTATTTTTGCCTGGTTTTTAGTGAAGATTTTCTACATATTTCTTCCTAATTCAGCGTGCAACATACCCACCAGTCTCACAGACTCTTGGAACTTTTCCCCACTTACAGACCATCTAGCAAAATAATTCCTCTGATAAATAAGTTAACTTCCATTCAAGTATTTTTCTAATTTCATTAAAATGTCGATTAAATGTAAAGTTGAACCTTTATCTAGGTCTTTTCATGTTGTGTTGATGTGGTCATAAAGCACAGGTTAAATGCAGCTGCATTAGTGGAGCTTGTGCACGACTCTGTACAAATGCAGGCTTGTTCTCAGTGTCATCATTTCCTGGGACACTTGATGAACCCGATTAGATACTCATTCTTCTTTCTATCCTTAGCAAGTGTAAAGGTCTTCGGTACAAAATAAAAATACACACACACAAAAACTATGCACCTGTGCAAAATAAGACAATTAATTAAAGTAATATGACTGTTGGGGTCAGGGCATTACTTTTTGTTACACAAGCCCTGCTGCATCCCCTGACTTTCCATCTCTATTTGTGAGACAAATGCACTCTTGTGACCCGTGACCCCGTGTACCATGCGTTTTGCCCAAGGCAGCTGGGACAAGCTTTAGCAACCTTACACCCTAAATTGCATTGAGCAGGTATGAAACATGGGTCGATGTATCATAAAATTTGTTGAATGGGGTTCAAAGTTAAACCTGACTGAAACAAAGTCAAGGAGGATTTTTAAAACCATTTATAACAAAAAAAAAAAAAAAATACATCATACAATCAAAAATAAGCTCCACAGACATTTAACAGACTGCCTTGTGCTATGCAGGTTACAAGTCTGAGTATTTATTGTATTCTATAATGAGGATAATATGTTAAAATATACCAGTCATGAATTCAGAGAGTGTGTGAGTAGTTTCTTCAGTATGACTTTAAGTATGTTCTTTATTCTGCTAATGATTCTTCTTCATATTCCAAAATGTCTGGTAACGTCTACAGAATTTCCATCCATCCGTTTTGGAGTTTTGGATTGGAGGTTTGGAGAGAGGCCCACACCCCTTCTCCCCTGTGTCCGTACCAGTAAGCATTCTAATCAGATGCCTGAACCAGCTCATCTGAGTCCCAGGCTGAGCTCAGACACTTTGGGAAGGAAGCTCATTTCAGCTGCTTGTATCTGAAATGTATTTCTTTTGGTCACCACACAGATTTCACGACCACTGGTGACGGTTAGAGAACATACATAACGGTCAGCAAACCTCATGACTGCAGACAAATCAGCAATTTGTCTGCACATCTGCACACTCGATCCTGCCATCATAGGTGACCAAGATCCTTTGCTACTCCTTCACTTCATGCAGTGACTCATTCCCAACTCAGAGTAAGCACTTCACTCGGGTGAGAACTATGACATCTGTCCTGAAATGGCTGATTTTCATCCTGACAGTTTAACATTCACCTGCAACCCACCCCAGTGCACGGTGAACATCTTGGCCTGAGGAAGCAAACAGAACCACCAGACACTCTCTTCCCTCTGAATGTTTGGACACAGTGTCCATGAAAACCACCAACAGCATTGGTGAAAAGAGGCACTCTTCTATAACTCAAACATGCAATTTGAACAAGTTTGACTTTGTAAAGGAAATGTGGACACAAGCCTATACTCCCACTGCAGCTCTTAGCAATCCTCAAAGTATTTGGTCACATATCTCCAGGTTCCTCCATCATTGTCCACATGGGTATTAAAGTTCCTCAAAAGAACAATGGAAACCCTTGGTGCCATCCCCTTCAGCAGACCACCCAGGGACAGAAAGCACGTTGAGCAGCAGCACAAACTACCGAGACTTCTCTCCATCAACTTGCAGCTGCAGGAAGGCAAACATCTTGCTTACTGAGAAGAATTTCAGTACAAGTATTCATCCAGGGGCTTGTGATTATCTATCTATCTATCTATCTATCTATCTATCTATCTATCTATCTATCTATCTATCTATCTATCTATCTATC